>VMDO01012469.1:0-62062 GCA_007922755.1 Pedetes capensis | reverse complement strand
ATTAATGCAATCCCTACTTCAAAAATTTTAACTACAGTCATCTGGTCATTTCTGATTATATCTTAAAGATGTATCCAGATTCAATTTCTGTTGATTGATACTTCTAGTCAAAAATATTAGCTTTATTACCAAATGTCTTAACCACTAGTACAACTGCAGTTTAGTATCTCCCAGAGAGTTATCAAGCACTGGAAGAGAAAAAGTAGATGTTACAGCAGCAGGCAATAATCATGGCCCTTTCACACAGTGGCATCTGAGTGGCTTCTGAACAGTCCAGGAATAATTCTAAAAACAAGACAATTCATGCATTTTAGTAAATATGTCATAATTTTCACAGTTGAAAATTCCTTAGACATTGCACTTTCTTTATAAGGAAATCTTGTTTTTTTTTTAAGTTACGGTGAGTCAGGACTTGAACTAGCAGCCTTCTTTTTCTTCTTCTTACTGTGTTTCTTATGCTTCTTTTTCTTTTTTGTTTTTTCCTATAAAGACAATTCCATATTACACATTACTACATGAAACTATGCAAATCAAGAACATCTTTACCATGGTACTTGTAAGTAAGTTACTAGAAACAATCCACAAAATCAAGTATTTAAAACAACCAAGTACTCAAAACATTTCTTGAAAAGTTTCAACAATTAATATCATATGAAGACTAAGAGTTCTTGTTGATTTTTAAAAAGATAGAGAAAAACTGTTATGTTACCACAGCTTCTAACAAAACCTCCTATAGAAAATAAATCCCATTAAATCATGTCATCATTGCTGTATTTCATGTTATATAATTTCTAAAGGTAATGTAGTTACAGCTACCATAGAGGAGTATCACAGTATGGCAAAAAAAATTGTTTTGGTTTGTCATCAAGGCCACATTTTCTAACTACTGAGTTGTCGTCTTTGTTTCCAACTTTTGCATTTCAGTCACTAGTAGTTATCAGTACATCCTGATTACATGTTTGATCTATTTCAGATTGCAGGAGCTGGTAAAAATCTTCCCTATCTTCATATGTGGCTCTAGTAGTGGGTGTGTAAATTTGAGTAATAATCACATTAACTGGCCTTCCTTAAAGGCATATGGATATTATTCTATCATTGACAGCATTGTACTTCAGGTCAGATCTTGACATGTTTTTTTTGATGATGAATGCAACCTCATTTCTCTTTAGTTTGTCATTTCTAGCATAGTAGACCATATGGTTGTTTGATCCAAGATGGCCCATGCCAGTCCATTTTAGCTCACTGGTGCCTAGAATGTCAATGTTTATGCGCTCCATTTCTCTTTTGATGATTTCTAATTTTCCTAGATTCATACTATGTACATTAAATGTTCTGATTATTAATGGATGTTTACAGTTGTTCCTCATCATTTTGAGTCGTGCCACATCAGCAAATGGAGGTCCCCGGGGCCTCACTCCATTTCCGTCATCACGGTGGACTCTCCTTGGAGGAGGCAGCTCTTTCCCAGTCCTTTCCCAGCCTTCCAACTTGGGGGGTTCATTTTCCAGCACTCTATCTGACAGTGTTTCTCTGCTATTCATAGTGTTTTTAATGGCTGATTGTTTTGGGAGTAGGCTGGTGGGTTCTACTCCCTAGTCTCTCTTAGTCTGGATGTTCAGTTGGAACCTGTCCACCATGGGTGACCCTGCCGGTATCTCTAATACCAGTAGCATAGCTTTCAGCATCACAGCAACACACAAGCCCCCACAGCACGACAAACTGACAGACATGTGGGGGCTGTTGTGGTAAAATGACAGTTGTCAGGGAGAATAGAAATATTAAATCTACTATTTTTAAGTAAATAGGAACATAACATTGTATACTGCTCACTAGCACTACTTTATTAAATGAACACCAATTCCCTAATACATAATAATGATATATAGTTGAAAAGTTTATTTTTCTTAGTAAAACGGATGCTTAAGCTTAGAGGGAAATGCCACTGGAGCCTAGGAAAAGTAGTCAAATTTGAGTGGTGCTGGAGTTATGACCATCTCCAACTCACCTGACTGCTTTTCCTATGGAAGTAAAGGCAGAACTTCAAGAAACACTGATTACTGGAAATGTGGCACCAAATGAAAGACTACTGATAGTACTGATATGCAGGAGAACAAAACAATGAGGAAGAAAGAAGAGAAATATAGAGGTAGGAAAACAAGAGTTCCTATCCACTTCCTGTCCGGACTCATAGTGACCCTGTGTAAAACAGAACCAAACATTCCCTGACACTGTGCCATGTCCAGCGCTATGTCAGTGCTTCTATGCTATTCATAGAGTTTTTAGTGGCTGATTATTTCAAGATTGTTTCAGGAGTGGGCTGTCACTCCCATTTTGTAGTGCTGAAGATCGAACCCAGAGCCTCAGAGTGCACAGAGCAGCACTCTACCAACTGAGCTGAACCCCAGCCCCTCCTATCTGTCAGCACTATCCAAGATCTCCTCTTTTTCTCAAAGTCCTCTATCACTTTGTGGCACTAACATAACCTTCATTACTTTTTTCTATGTGTGTGGTGCTAGGAATTGAACCCAGGGCCTTGTGCATACTTAGCAAGGTCTCTACCACTGAGCTATAATCCCAGCCCCTCATCATTCTTTATGTAGTACATACTTAAGTATACACGGAATTTCACAGAGAGTCCATTTATTTATTAATTTATTACAGTTCTGGGAACTGAACCCAGGATCTTATGCAGACTAAGCATGTGTTCTACCACTAAGCTACAATTCCAGGCCCAAAGACAGGTTTTCTTTAGCCTCTGACATAAGACAATCTGCCTTGTACTCCATTGTATCTCTGAAGCCTAGAACAGTGCATAAAACTGCATAGAGATGCTGAATAAATACATACTAGCTGAAAGTATGAAACGGTGAAGGTGTGCAAATATACACGAGTATTATCCAATATGAATCAATTTGGTTTTCTTAATCTGAGCAACAGACCAAAGCAGGCTTCACCCAAATTATTTTCCCACTCAAAAAAAAAATCTCTTGTCACTTTGGTCTTGATGCACATAAAATATTATTTCTGGATCATAAACTACCAGGTACATTTTTATTTCAGAGAAGGTCTTTCATTTTAAAAGCTGGGGAAATTCCAGGAAGAGGTTACCCCAGACCTACAAATGATTCTGTCCTCAATTTTCTTTCACCTCTCTCGAAGACAATGCCTTCAAAGGCTACAGTCCACCCTTATACTGAGGGCCCTTAAATTACTTTGCCAACATGGTCTGCATTCTCTCTGAAAGCCTCTACCAACTATTTTTTCTTCCTTGGACACCACTTCCATCCTTAATTCTTCTCTTCCTTTTTCCTTCTTTCCTACTTCTCAATTTGCGTAATGGCACGGTTGGTTTTAGAAAGAACCATCAGTATTAGTGAGTCATTTATGTTGCCACTTTCCTGTTTATTTTCCATTGCAGCTAGTGCTTTCAGAGGCTTTTTCTGTCATCCCAGGTTTGGCTGATCTGGAAGTACCGTTCTCTAGAAGACTGAGGAAAACACCATACTTTATTATAACTTAAGAAAAGTCAAATGAAAGTTTGACCTTATGGTTTTAACAGTAAGATACTAGAATGGAAACAAGAGATGTTTGCTACCACAGTATTCTTCCTTTTTCCTAAGTCAATTTTATTTTCCTTTCTCCTATCCTGAAAGCCATACTTTTCCCAATTAATGTATCTGGTCCTAGTAAATCCGATCATGATTTAAGCACAACTCATTTTCTATTGCCTGCAGCCGTACCATTGTAGCATCAGATCCGTTCAGATCTTGGAAGCCAAGCAGGGTTGGACCTGGTTAGTACCTGGATGGGAGACCACCTGGGAACACTAGGTGCTGCAGGCTTGGAAGAAGGACATGGCAACCCACTCCCCCCGAAAATAATCAGCCATTGAAAACCCTACGAACAGCAGAGAAACACTGACAATAATGTTCTGTCTGTTGTACATAGGGTTGCTATGAGTCAGACACTGCCTCAACAGTACCTAACAACATTTTCTATTAAACCAGAACAGCCCTGCTGTTGTCATGTAAAAACATAAGAGATACTTGCTGTTGTTTTTTCTCGTTCTTCACTGCTTTTCTTCTTTTTTGCGCGTACCTAAAAAGTTGAAATTTTGTGAAAGCAGATGTGTAATTTGTACTCAATGCATTTTTATTTCAGACCCTATTATAACTTGCATCTTCAAAAGTTACATGTAAAAGACATTTTGACAATCAAATGACATTTTTTGTAACTTGTTACATCTCAATGAAGTTTCAATGAAAAATACACACAAGAAAGCAAATTAAGATTTAAATATCTAGTGGGCCTCTCTCATATTGTCTTTCATCTCCTAAAACAAGCAGTGTCGTACCGTGGGAAAAAATCATGAGCTCTGAAATAACAGACCAGGATCTGAATCCTACCTTGGTTTCAACATCTATACAAAGGAGGTAATATTTACCTTTGAGGGGTAGCATCTGGAATACAGTAGGTTATTTCTCTTATTCTATGTTGTCAACAAATGGTAGCTAAAAATATAGTATACTCAGTATAAACCAACTGATTAAAATGTTTTTGAGTAACAATTATCACATCATTTATATTTTGTTTTGATCTTTTAAAGTTTGGTATATTGGATTTAAATCAAATTGAAAGTTGCTAAAGCTCATGTATATTAAATGTTAAGACCAAATGTGCAATATTTTATATTAAGCTTTGTAATTATGTGTAAGATAAGCATAATAAATACAACATGACATTAGAAGATAAAAGATATAAAAATTGCTTAAATGTTCAATTAACTGTGTGGTATACCTGCTAGGTGACTACATATTATGTACTTGATACAAATTCACACAAAAATGTAACTAATAATATAAAGAAACACAAGGACTAATGGAACAGACCACAAGCATTCTAGACCATTAGCTCATAACAGGGTGGTAGCTTTCTCTAGATAGCACTTAGGAAATTATTAGTTTCATTACAATGACAGGGGGTGAGAGTAGCTACACTGCATTCATATTTAGCCAGGCACAAAGGATATTATCATGTCGAGGACAGCTCTGTGCATCCTATATGACTTCTGACTATTCTACTAATAATCCATATAATGAATCATTTATGTAAATAAATTTATAGGAAATATATAAACAAAGTATTTTGCTCAGGATTTTAAGATAGAATGCATGCCCTGGAAATATCATGTAAGTAGAGGGAAGATTGTATTTTATTCATTCAGAGCTTTACTAAATTCTGTCCACCATTTTGGAAAATATCATTGGTGGCAATGCCATTGAATGGTTTCTGAAGAAAATATGCAATGTGCCAGGTACAGCCTGCATTTTTTTTATCTTCAGATTTTACATAGCTGAGTGCCACTGGCTTGTAATCCTAGAGACTCAGGAGGCTGGGCAGGAAGATTATGAGTTCAAGGGCAGAGGTGCCTATGCAACTTAGCAAGACTCCATCTCAAAATTAAGAAAAAGGAGAGGGGGGATTGGGAGTGCATCTCAGTCAACCCCTCAATACTGTAAAACAACAACAAAAAACATGCTAGCATGCTTGAGGCCCCAGTTTCAACACCACGTACTGCAAAAACAAGCAAATGAGCAAACAAAAAAGCTGTAGCTTTAAAATTCAATGACTCTAATGCAATCTTGGGTTAGATTTTCTGACAAGACTTATGTCAACTTTGGGCATCATTTACTTTGTCCCAAGCATTATGTAAAGTCATAAGTAATATGGCAGGTTCCTATTTTACAGATGAGGGAATCAGAAATCAAGGTCAAGAGTGGAACACTAAGGACAATATCTTACTGACCTAAAATTAACTAAGAAGAGACTCTAATTCTAATATAGTACAAAATCTATGTTATGGGTTTTGAGAGTCAAAAAAGACTACAGAGATGACCTAATTCTCTTCTCACTTTATAGACAGAAAAATCAATGTCTTGCCAATGTTGGCAAGATGCTTCTTCGGTACCTTTCTACTCCCCAAATAGTAAGCTCAAAACAAAAACAAGAAGTTGGATACTGTATGTTCTGTTTTAGCCATGTAGGCAAATGGTGTGTTTCAATTAGCTATATGTTACATAGCCTCTTTCATGTAATCAGAATGGTAGTACAGTAAGATGATAATAGAAGAGTAAAAATACTTTAGATTTGAAAGGCAGAGGAAAATATGGTTAATTATTAAAAGAATAATTATCTTCTAGAAAAATGCAAAACTTATTCTGAAATAGGAGACTTTCATTTCTTTTACTCACCTCTTCAATATAATCTGATTCTGAAAAGGACTCAGATGATGAAGGTTTACCTTCAGAATACATCTTTCTTTTTTTGCTGAGTCCTTTAATGTCCTATGAAAAACAAACACATTATCTTGACTCAAAAAGAAAGAATATTATGCCACAAAAGTGCTATGTTTTTATGTTTTACTTAATAACCGTCCCAATTATCAAAAAATCACCTATTTTTCAATTTAGGAATGTGTAAAAATAGTGACATTTACCAGGACTTGAACTCTTTAATTCCAATAAAACAATGCTTTTATTAAATAACTTGAAGTGGCTGGGTGCTGTGGAGTACACCTGTACTCCCAGCAACTTGGAAGGCTGAGGCAGGAGGACCACAAGTTTGAAGCCAAAGGCAGCCTGTGTAACTTAATGAGATTCTATGTACTTAGTGATATCCTCTCTTAAAATAAAAGTAAAAAAGGAGATGGGGTGCAGCTCAGTGGTAGAACACTTTGCCTGTTATGTGCAAGGCCCTGGGTTTAATCCCAAGCACCACATGGAGGGAAAACAAAAATTAAAAAATTCAAAGTAACTACACACCCCATCCATTTAGATGTAATAACCCCCTTATTTCCTTAAATTATACATGATAGAATTTTAGAGGCATAAAAAACCATGTTGATGATGTACTATTTACGTCTTTTGCATTCCTCCCCACCTAACAGTACTTGGGGGTTGAACCCAGTGCCTTGTGTATGCTAGGCAAGTACTCTACCACCATAGTATGCTCCCCACAGACCTTTTTTTATTTTGAGACAAGGCCTCACTAAGTTGCGCAGGTTCCCTCTCTCCTCAAACTCATGATCTTTCTGCCTCAACCTCCTTGGTACCTGGGATCACAAGCAAGTGCCACACTAGGTCCTTTGTATTCTAATTCTTTTGTTTTTACACAGGGTTGGACCAGACAGACTTAGTGTTGTAGGAAGGAAAATCAATGAGCAATTATTTGTAATGATTTTAAAAAAAGATCTCTACACAGTAATTTCTTTAATGTAGTCAAAGTATTAAACTTACATTTTAAAAACATTTTAATCTCTAAGTTTTTTTAATATTGAGCAACTGAGTAATTTTAGGGAAAGAGAGGGAACTGAGATTGCAAAGATGACTTAGGGATTTAAATATGTATTTTAAGAAATTAGGAAAATATCTGAAGCACATATGGCAAAATGTTCAGATTTGCTGAAGCTGTATAGTGAATATACTGATTATCATATTATTATTATCTATATATTTTTTCTGTATGTTTCAAATAGTTCATAACACAAAACCATACAATGGAAAAAAATGCTCACCACCTAATTTTACAAAGAAAATCTAGGATAAAAAACTTTTATATAGTATGAGTCTAATTTGAGGATTAAAAAAATATAGAAAATAAACTAACAGTGATGATCTATGTGTACTAAGTGATTTTGTTTTATTTCTGCAAGCATCTTTATTATTTTGGTTGAAGCAATACATGGTCATTGTAAGAAAATATACCTCAAATACAACCTTACATTAAACATAAACATCATTTTTAAAAACATCTTCATGTGTATATTTATGACTTTACATAAATGCTTAGTGTTTGGAACCTGCTCTTCTCACCCACTAATGTCTTTTCATGCGAAGCACATTGTAATTTATAGCTGACTTTGACAGTCCCTGAAAGAATAGGCCAGAATTTACTTAACCTATGTTTTTTTGGAGGGCAGGTAAATGTGTTCTTTACTATTAAAAATATAGGTGAATGTTGGCTAGGCAAGTTCAGCTAAAATATAGTAGAAATGTTTATCCTGGTATCTCTAAGTATACATTTAATTGTACAGAAAACTTACATAACATATTAACATTGTGTTGACATTTGCAGATTGACCTTAATCTTCGTGCAGCTTGAAGGGTCAGCGTAGTAATGCCAGGAAAGTGCTTTTTACCTAAGACTTTCTTCTCAGCTTCTTCTTTAAAGAGACCCTAATCGGCATTTTGATTTGTAATTGGAAATGTAACTTCTGCTGGAAGTGTCATGTGATGTCTGCATTACTTTTAACTGTTATGTGTAAAGGGAAGTGTATCTTATGACTTCATCAGTTATTTCTCTTGTGTACAGGGAAAAATGCATTGAAAACGACTAAAAATTTTTTTTTAATTAAAAATTAAAAAAAAAAATAGGTGAAACAGAGTAAAGGGTATGTGAAAGGAAAATCTTCATCTAATAATAATGACAAAATGAAAGACCAAATTAGTCTTCACATAACTGGCTCTTACCATTCTGCGTCAAATCACTTATTTGTTACCTATTTATTAATCACTTTAGCAAGAAGCCTTATCTGACTCTACCAATCTATCAATCTCAAATAACTGGAGTATAGTTTATCTTTTTTTAAGAATTACCTAACTGTATTTGTCAATTTCTATGTATGTGTTATATTGTTTTCTCATCAATAATTAGAGATTATTAAGCTTTTGTCTTATGTATTCCTAGAATTTTTTCTTAGTCTGCCCATTAAAATTTGTTTATGCCTAAATTTTTGTAACCTAACTCTTTTTGCCATTTAGAATTTGAAATATGTGGTCAAAACTTTCTGAGTTTTGAGGTAGAGGCTTTTTCTAACCCTAGTATTATAAAAATACTTACTTTTGGTTTGTCTAGTTACAGTTTCATATATTTGAATCTTTGTCCTAGCTACGATTTATTTGGTCTTAAGGAGAGTCTAACTTTATATTTTCCAAATAATTTGTCATTTTATCATATACATACATGTCTCTGAACAGACTTACATAGTTTTCTTCATGTAAGTCCTCCTCACCTTTAAATTTTCCTATAGATTTCTGGCTCCTAGTATGAATAGAATATTTTCTTCAATGATACTTTCTAACTGGGTATTATATTACCTAGCACTTTTAGGGCAATTTTAAATAATAATGGGGTAGCCAGGTGCCATTTGCCTGTAATCTCAGTGCCCTGAGGCTTAAGAAGAAGGATCAGAGTTAAGGATAGAGGCAGCCTGAGCAACTTGGTGAGATCCTGTCTCAAAATAAAAAAGGGGTTAAGCCGGGTGTGGTGGCGCAAGCCTGTAATTCCAGCAGCTTGGGAGGCGGAGACAGGAGGATTGCAAGTTCGAGACCAGACGTAGTCTGTGTAATTTGGTGAGACCCTATCTCAAAAAGTAAAAAAATGGGCTGGGGGTGCAGCTCAGTGGTCCAGCACTTGCAAAGCATGCAGGCGTGAGGCCCTGGGTTCAACCCCCAGTACGGCAAAAAAAAAAACCAAAAAAAAAAAAAAACCAAAAAAAAAAAACGGTTAGAGGTGTAGCTTAGAGGTAGAGTGCTTGTGTAGCATGCACAGGGCTCTGGGTTTACTGCTCTGTACTACAAAAAAAGGGGGAGATTAAAAACAGTGATTGTTACGTGACTTAAATTGTCAGTCACACGTATGAAAGATTAGCATCCAAAATAAACAACTCTTACAACTCAGAAAAGACAGGGGATAAGGGCATAGTTCAGTGGTACTACACTTGCCTAGCATGAATGAAGCCCTAGTTCCATCCCTAACCCTGCTCCCCAACCTCCCAAAAAGGTAAAAAGTATAAATAGACAATGCACAGAAAATTAAATCTGAATTGCTAATGAGCAAATGAAGAGGCTCTGTACACCTTAAGTTTTATACCTTAGATTGGCAAAAATAAAGTCTCACAGTGTTGACAAGAGAGTGAAATAAGAGCATTCTAGAAATCTAGAAATTATAGCCCCAGGAACACCTTAGAAAATTAATAACTTGTGGAAAGGAAACATGGATAAATATCCATTGTAGCACTGTGTTACTGAGAATGAAAATAATCTAGATACCCACTCATAGGAAGATAGAGAAATAAACTGTGGTAAATTCAATGATGGAAAACTATAAACAAAAGAAATGAATTTTAAAGTATCAAGGATAAATGCCAACATTAATGTTGAGGACAAAAAGCAAGTTTCAGAAGCAAACAAGATGGTAGTATTTTGAAAATAGAGAATACTCTTATTTATATATATATTTTGTTTGTTAGGATCACATGGTGTAGCCCAGGCTGTCCCAGAACTTGCTGTGTAGACCAGGCTGGCTTTCAACTCATGCTGATCCTCCTGCCTCAGCCTCCTGAGTGCTCGGATTGCAGGCATGTACCACCATGCCTGGGTCATGAATACTCTTATTTATAAACACATACTTATGTAATAAAAATGTATAAACATGGATAAGGAGGATACATTTATTTCAGGATAGGCTGCCTCTAAGGAAGAAGACAGTGGGGACTTTTTTAAATAGTAATGTAAGACTTGAAGGAAATTTAAACTGTTTATTAATTCTATCTGGTTTTATATGGGTATTTATCATATATGTGTGTGTATATATGTGTGTGTATATATGTGTGTGTGTGTATACACACACACACATATACATTTTTAAAAACTCTGCAATAATGTTTTATTTTTTGTGGTACTAGGGGGTTGAACTCATGGCCTTGCATATACTTTTTGAGTACTCTACTACTGAGCTGCATCACCAGCCCCTTTATTTTTTACCTTGAGAAGGGGTTTTGTTACGTTACACAGATTGCCTCTGACTTTAAACTTGCAATCTTCCTGCCTCTGCCTCCCAAGTCATTGGGATTATAGGCATGTGCCACAGAGTCTGGCTTTGTATTCAATATTTTGAAGTACTTCAAAATCACAATGCAGTTGTTTAGTAGTTCACATCTATGTTACTAGTTTTTGCTTTCACACGTCTGTAATGCCAGCAACCGAGGAGGCTAGGTAGGAGGATAGTGAGTTTGATGCCAGAGGCAGCCTAAGCAATTTAGCGAGATTCTGTCTCAAAAACAAAAATATAAGCAGGGCACCATGGTGCACACCTTTAATCCTAGCAAACTGGGAGGCAGAGGCAGGAGGATTGTGAGTTTGAGGCCAAAAATAGCCTGTGCAATCTAGCAAAACCCTGCCTAAAAATTAAAAATTAAAAAGGGGCTGGGTTTGCAGCTCAGTGGTAAAGCATTTGCCTAGCATGCATGAGGCCCTGGGTTCAACTCCTCAGTACTACAAAAATAAAGAAATTAAAATAAAAAGCAAGCATTTATTTTATAATGGTTTTGAATATTGGGAGTAAATAAATTATGTCACATCCTTTGGGCATCTACTGAAATAATCATATGCTTTCTTTTAAAAGTTTAAAATATATTAATTAGCATTAATTACAGATAAGTTATGCTAGGGCCCACATGCCCATAGTCCTAATTACTTGAGAGAATGAAGCCAGGATCACTTGAGCCCAGCAGTTTGGGGCTAGCCCGGGCAACACAGTGAGACCCTATCTCTTAAATGAATAAATTAATTAATAAATAATAAAATACAGATAAGTCGTAAGCAAAAAGAAAACATTTACTTTCCATAGTAAAAATATTTTTCAAAATTTATCTACAGTATACTCAATTTGAAACAGAAGTCTTTGTTTTTTAATTTAAAGAGCTTTCTTTAAAATGCCTTGAGGAAAGAGGGGAAATGTTTAATTTCCCTTATATTGTATTTTAATCTGAGATAGCCCATTAATATACACAAATTCAAACTCTCCACAGGAATACTCTTATGATCTATTACCTTTAATAATGAATCCATATTAAAAAAATATTTCCTTACCCAAATATGAAGTACCATAAAAGCAAAAGAAGTAACTCCTTTAATATTAAAAATGGATATACATTATTGTTAATTTCCTGAAGCCACTTAAGTGTTATATGAAAGATTATCTTATGGTAATGTAAAAATAGTTACCTTCTCTTTCTCAGTTGCATCCTTTAACTTCTTTTTCTTTTTTAAACTATCCTAAACAAACATATATACACACACATGTAACTTTTAAATGTAAAAGATACAGCATTATAGAACACAGACAAAAACTCCTCAAAATCATTTGATCTAGCACCAAAAAAATTTACTTGAATATCAGCACATTATTCTGAAAATAAATCTATGGTACGTAAATATATTTGGTTATAAGTGAACAGGGTTCTTTACCTACCTGGTTGTATATCAAATCTATGTAGCTCTACAATTATGTGAAATACCCATGTGGCTTCTTTTAAAATAGGACTTTATGTCACTGCCTATCTTTGCCTGCAGTGGTCACAAACACTGACGCTGTAATTCACACTGTGCTCAGCTATCCACTAATCTGATTTGGCTATTCTCTTCACCAGGAGTAGAGGTAAAAAAGTCTGCTTTTAATGCCTTCATTCTAGCTATTAACCTCCCTGAGCTTCAGTTTTCTTATCCATAAAGTGGACTAATAACTACCTCATAGGGTTGTTGAGAGGATTAATTGAAGAGTCAAGTGCTTAGAACAATGCCTAATACATGGCAAATGTTAATTATCATTATCATGAGACTGATGAATTAAAAAAGAAATAGAAAACCAACATTTATTGAGCACTTTCTAGATCTTAGGCATTTTGTCAGAAGAAATCTCACTAGGGCAAAAAGACACTTTTTATGAATTTCAAACAGTTGCTTTAGTTTCCTGAGACCCCAGTACAGTGTTTGACAACTGTGGTCCATATACACCCCTCCATCAGAATCAAGTAGGGCGGTCCACATACATCCTTCCATCAGAATCACATAGGGCATCTGTCAAAAATACACACTATTTCTAAGCCTAATCAGACCCTGGAGATGGAAGCAATAATCCATTTTTTTCTTTTTTTCTTTTTCTTTCTTTTTTTTTTTTTTGGTGAAGACTGAACACAAGACCTTGTACATGTTAAGGATACAATCTACCACTGAAGTATAGTCCTGGCTACTGGAGATCAATGTTTTTATTGACAACCTCATATTTTTTTAAAAATAAAAAAGTCTGAGAGCCAATTGTGCCTGACAATTCTGGTTAGTAAAGAACAAATTTAGATATGGTAGAGCAGAAAGGACACTGGACCAGATATTTAAAAATATTGATTTGAGGCTGAGTGTAGTGGTGCACACCTGTAATCCCAGTGACTCTGGAGGCGGAACTAGGAGGATTCCAAGTTGGAGGCCAGAGGCAGCCTGAGGAACTTAGTGAGGCCCTATCTCAAGATAGAGAATAAAAAAGGGTTGGGGGAAGCAGCTCAGTGGTAGAACAATTGCAAAGTATACATGAGGCACTGGGTTCAGTCCCCCAGTTGTTGTTGTTGTTGTTAGGTGCCGTAGAGTCGGTATCCGACTCATAGTGACCCTCATAGGGTTTTCAATGGCTAAGTGCTTCGGGATTGCCTTGGGAGTGGATTGCCAGGCCCTTCTCCCATTTTTGTGGTGCTGGGAATTGAACTCGGGGCCTCAGAGACTGCAGCGCAGCACTCTACCCACTGAGCTAAATCCCAGCCCCTCAGTCCCCCAGTACTAGACCAAAAAAAGAAAAACAAAAAACAAAACATACACATATATATAGATATGACTTTCAGTTCTAATATTAGCTGTATGACTTTAAGCAAGATCTTTGTTCTCTCTGAACTATAACTTCTTTATGAAAATGGGGGGAAAATATAGAGATGTGGAGAAATGAGACATATATATGAAAGTATTTGGAGAACTATTAAATGCCACAGGTAAGATATTAAGTACATCAGTTAAGTTGCATAGAAGAACTTCAGAGTATAAAAACCAAACAGTATCTTATTTCTAACTTGAAAGCAATTTAAGATAGGAAGAACTAAAAATAAAACTTAAATGTTTTTGCTATAAAAAATGTTAATAACTTAAATAATTTTACCTTACTGTCTGATTCAGTTTCTGACATGGAGCTTTCAGAAGATTTATGAGAACGGCTCTTCTTTTTCTTTCTCCTTTTTGCTTGTTTCTTACCCTATATAAAAAATTTAATATATAATTGCTTTCTGTTTCAGACATATTATTTGTGCATTTCACTAATATAAAAATTTATTAATGAATAAAACTTAATGAAAGGAACAGCTTATAAATGTATTTTTCTTAATATTCATAATATAACATAGCACTTTACTGTTTTATAAAGAGGTCACATGTCACATGTAATCCCTAGCATCTAGTCAAATAATACCCTTTTCAAATCTTTTCTTCTAGTGATATTTTAATTAAACTTTAAAATTTTATGCCAATGTTTAACTATCTCATCTTTTATTCAATGCCCTAAATTATGCATAATTAACCAAAACCTGGGAGTAAACATTGCTAACATACTTCACAATAGGTCTCCTCTTGACATTAAAGAAATTAATTACTTCATAAACTGTCACAAGCAAATCTTACCTCATCTTCAGAATCTGAAGAACTGCTGGAAGAATCAGAGCTTGATGAAGAAGAAGATGAATACTTGACCAAGCACAAAACAATTAAAGCTTGTGAGATGCAGGAATTGTTTTCTTTTGCTAAGTCTCTCAAGTACTTAGTGAAATCAATCTAGTGTCTGAGAAACAGATGCCATATTCATAAATTTTAAATACTAAAATGTAAAAGTCACACACCCACTGCTTCCCAAAAAGCTCAGTAAAGTAACAACATATATGGCAAGGGTCATCAAGTTTCCTCTTCAATAGTAAGAGAGAAGTTAATAGATTATAAGGAGGTCGGCATCTTTCTTTCATGTTACTAATAAAATGCCACCACCCATCACAGCCCAAAGACCTTCAGGCTGCTTGACTAACCAAGACTCTAAGTTACCATTTGCATACAGGTTAAATAAATTATTCTTACTTTTCTTGTAGGTTCTTATTTGTAAGATTTAAAAAAATGGAAAACTTTTGCTCACCCTACCAGATTTCTTCTTTTCTTTTTTCTTTTTCTAAATGGAAAGAAATACAAGTCTATTATAAGTTAATGTAAGTTTTCAAATGCCTCTATTTTTGGGGGGCAGGGAAGGGTTCTGGGGACTGAACTGAGGGCAAGCACTCTATCACTGAGCTATATCCCCAGCCCTCATGTTTTTGTTTTGTTTGTAGTGCTGGGGATGGAACCCAGGGCTCCAGTGCATGCAAAGCAAGCACTCCGCCAACTGAGCTAACTCTCTAGACAAATGCATCTATTAATAGTATTCAGCATTACTATGAAAATCCAACTATGAGATTAAGAGCAATAAACTAAAAAATGGTATTACCTGTCTTTTTTTGGATGAGCTTTCATTTCCACTTAATAATTTCTCCCTGTGCTTTTCTAGTTCTTTCTTCCAATTCTGCAAAAAAGGTTATAGATATAATCAGAGGCTATCAATTTTCTTCTAATAGACCTAATAGAGAGAGACAGTCACTACTCCCTTCCCTTCATCCTCTTAATACCTCTCACCCATCTCAATTTCTAATTACAGTCAAAAGATATGCCAACCCAGGAGTGGTGGCATGTGCCTGTAGTTGCTACTACTTGGGGGCTTAGGCAAGAGGATCACCGGAGCAACACAGCAAGACTTCTATCTACAAACAAACAAACAAACAAACAAAAACACTCCAAGTGCCAATCCTTGACTCTCCCACCAAAGCAGCCTGTACTTTCTCTTTTTTAAAGAGAATATGAAGGGTGAGAGTTCCCACTGTATACTGAGAAGAGGAATAGCTATTATTACTGAGGCTAAGATCTGTTTTCTCTTCAATTAAAGATGGCTAGTCTCTTTCCAGACTGTAAAAGTTCAATTTAGACTATGATTGAAATACTACATGCATGCTTTTAATCAAAACAAACATTACTATGGAAATTCCAGGGTAAGATGAGGACCATGGGGGGAGAACCCAACATGTTGTTGTTGTTGTTGTTGTTAGGTGCCGTTGAGTCGCTTTCCGACTCATAGTGACCCTCATAGGGTTTTCAATGGCTGACTGTTTCGGACTGCCTTGGGAGTGGATTGCCAGGTCCTTCTCCCATTTTTGGGGTGCTGGGAATTGAACTCAGGACCTCAGAGACTGCAGCACAGCGCTCTACCAACTGAGCTAAATCCCAGCCCATAGATGATTTAAATTACATGATGGCTATTCTCTTATTTTGAAAATAAAGCATACATTTAAACACAAACCTGTATTCAGTGTAACAATATTCCTAAAATACAGAGCCCCTTTAACCTAAAGAGCTATCCCCAAACCCTTGGTTTGTTAAAAAGTGAAATATATAAAAATAACATTTTAATCATAAGAAAAAAGACTAGTTTATTTCTCTTTCTTTTTGCAGTTGGGGGTGGTGGTTTGAATCCAGGGCATTTTGCATGCTAAGCAAGTGCCCTACCACTGAGCTGCACCCTCAGCCTCTTTTTAATTTTTTTTATTTTGAGACAGGGTTTCACTAAGTTGCACAGGCTACCTCTGACTTTGAACTTGTGATCAGTCTGCCTCAGCCTCCCCAGTGGCTGGGATTACAGGCATATGCCGCATGTCCAGTTAGTTAATTTCTTTAAAAGGTACTATTTACAAACCTCATTCATTTTTTCTTCAAATTCAGCCAAAGCTTTGGAGCCTTTCTTTTTCTTTTCTAGTTGCTCTTTTACTTCCTCCCTTAAAAAATAGGATATACACATAAATTTTTAACCAGTTTAAATTCGATGGATGGATGCTTACATACCAGACAAATTTCCTAAATAAACTTTTAACATTCTGATAGACCTTCATTCCAGTACTGATACATTTCAATTTTTTTTTTTTGTACTGGGTGTTGAGTGAGCCCAGGGCCTCGTGCTTGCATGCTTTGCAAGTGCTGGACCACTGAGCTGCCGCCTCCAGCCCATTTTTTTTTTTTTTTACTTTTTGAGACAGGGTTTCGCCAAGCTACACAGACCACCTCTGGTCTTGAACTTGCGATCCTCCTGACTCCACCTCCCAAGCCTCAGGGATTTCAGGCGTGCGCCATTGCACCCAGCACATTTCAAATTTTATTCACATCCATAAGTAATCATAATAAAGGCTATCGTAACACTGATCACTCATTTTCCAAGAATGAATTGTAAGAGTTAACACAACAAACATCTGAACATTTACATACAACAGGCACTGTTTAAATACATTTTTATTTCACTCCCACAAAAACCTTACCCAGTGAGAAAAGGTAGTATGTAGCCCCATTTTACAGATAAAGTTTAGAGAAGGTAAGAAATCAGCCTGTGGTCATAAAGCTTCAGTAAGCTCATAAAGTTTCAGTGTTAGGGTGAGCTAAGGTCTATCTGATGAAACTGCTATATTCTATGACTAAGTCTCCCATTTTATAATGTTCCCAACATGTCTGCACACAAGACATAATATAGACTACTACTACTTACTCTTTGAAAAGGCTGGCCCAAAGTGCGATTCTGGAGGGTTCTTACTATTCCCTGATTAAGGGTAGCTTACTTTGCTTGAACTGTTTGTACAAGACAGTGTAGGCTGAATGATCGCTTTCCTTCTGGGAATCTGGAATTTGAGACTGATAGGTCCAAGCTAACTAGCCCACAGTAAAAACCTGGGCAACAAGTTGCTAATACGTTTCCTCTGGCTGGTAACATTTCACACGGCTGTTACAGCTCCTCCCTAAGAGAGTTAAGTGTGTCTTGTATGACTTGATTCCATTAGGAGAGGACTCCTGGAAGCAGTGCCTGGTCTCTCCTGATGCTCCCATGGCCTCTTCCCTTTGCTGAAGGAGCCTGGTATCCTTTGGCTGTCAAGTACACAGCTGACAAGTAGTTGTTGTTAGGTTTGTCGAGTCGGTATCCAACTCATAGTGACCCTGCATGCAACAGGCGAAACACTATTGTCAGTGCTTCTCTGCTGTTCATGGGGTTTTATGGCGGATTGATTTTTGGGAGTGGATTGCCAGGTCCTTCTCCCAAGCCAACAGCACCCGGTGTTCCCAGGGGGTCTCCCATCCAAGTTCTAACCAAGACCGACCCTGTTTAGCTTCTGAGATCTGACGGAATCAGATGCCACAGGGCTACAGCTGCAGGCATAGCTGACAAGTAGATGACTAGAATTATGTACTGAGACTCCTGTGAAACCTACTGTGAATTATCCAATCTGGGTATGTCTTAAAGACCCTGACACACAGGTAATATGTTTGCATGATTATTTCTCCTCCGAAGTTCTTTCCCTCTCCCCATTTTAAATGTAAGACATTTTGTTTTGGGATAATTTATTTTGTGGTATGCTGCAATGGTTAACAGCACTCATGCACACTGTAAGAGGTGGAAAAGGCTTACCATTTCACTTGAAAGAAGAGTTCCTTATAATACATGTAAGCATACCTTTCAACCATAGTTGCCCAGCTTTTAGCACACTTAGGACACTGAAGCTAGTAACTCTGAAGCTTATCAGGTCACCATAAGACCGTAATAGTAAGGAAAACATATTAAAAAAAAAAACCAGGGCCTTTACTGCCATGCTTTATTTACAAAAGATCAGAGCTACTCAATGAGTTTTTTCTAATTTATGGAAAAACCAGCAGATAAAACTAAAAACAAGGCTGAACATTATTCTTCCTGACATCTGGGTAAACCTTACTGAAGGGAGCGATTATTCAAGCCAACTATTTTAAACAGCTTAGAATACTGCAAGGTAAAGTAAGATCTTTCAGGGACAGGGAAGAAACTGGTACAAAATGATTACCTGACAGTGCTTTAACAGGTAGTAGGTTCTCAAATGTTCATCTTACAATTATGCATGTATTTAATATCTTCAAAAGGAAGTATCTGTCAAATATTATAAATTCACTCAAGGTATGTGGCAATTGCTTGGCAATCAATAAAAGTTGTAAAAATAAACCTTAAAATGTTCATGAAAAGCTTATAGATAGGTAAATTGTTTCATAAATACCAGGTTGGTCTTGGTCGATTCAAGTAATCCTGGATTGTTGGCCCTGAAGACTGGATTGGACCTCTTGATCTGGCCATCGCTATTGGATTCATGTATGCCTTAAGGAGAGAATAAAAATTAATTTCATTCAAACAATCACTGAAGATGTAAAAGCTCATTTACATCAAGTAAATTTCATTATAAGTGCATACTATATCTAACCCAAGCAAGAAAAATTTGACTAATCAACTTTTTATTACAAAAATAAATTCAATCCTCTCTTAAGCCTTAAAAGTTTGTAAAATAAGTTTCTATTACATAGAAAATATGTTGTTGCTTTGCCAAAGATTTGATGAAATAGTGATACTTCTCACCTCCTGATGGCTTTATAGTGCTTTCTCCTGAAGCCTAATAACCTGAGGAGAGTGACTGTACTTGGCTCCCTGGCAAATTAAAAAATTCAACCCAAAGATGCAAAAAAAGATCTAAGTCTAAATTTACTATTTTTTTCTACTACCGTTTTTTTTCTATCCCAGGAAACACTGTGCCATAGTGATGGCAATTGTATGCACAAAATAACATCAAAAATTAAATCACACGTTGTTGTTGTTGTTAGGTGCCATCGTGTTGGTATCTGCCTCATAGTGACCCTGTGTACAAAAGGTGAAACACTATTGTCAGTGCTTTGCTGCTGTTCATAGGGTTTTCAATGGTAGATTGATTTTGTGGGGTGGGTTGCCGGGTCCTTCTCCCAAGCCTACAGCACCTGGTGTTCCCAGGTGGTCTCCCATCCAACTACTAACCAGGCCTGACCCTGCTTAGCTTCTGAGATCTGACGGGATTGGATGCCACAGGGCCACGGATGCAGACAAATCATACATAGGCAACAAAAACTAGGACTACATGAAGTTTAAAAATGTTTGTATATCAAAGAATACTATCATAAAATGAAAAAGATAATTTACCAAGTGTGAGAAAATACTTGAAAATCATATATCTGATAGATTAATATCCAAAGTGTATAAAGAGCTGGTACAATTCAACAACAAAAACCCAATTAATCTAATGCAAAAATGGGCAAAGGACTTAAATAGACATTTCTCTAGAATTAGTCAATGGCCAATAAACACATGAAAAAATGCTCCACATCACTAGTCATTAGGGAAATTCAAATAATAAACACAAAGAGATGACATCTCACACCATTGTCAGGTGCTATCAAGTCGGCGTGTGACTAATAGTGACCCAAGTACAACAATGAAACACTATTGTCAGTGCTTCTCTGCTATTCACAGGGTTTTCGATGGCTGCTTATTTTTTGGGAATGAGTTGACGGGGCCTTCTCCCAATCTCACACCATTAGGATGGCTATTATCAAAGAAAATCATTAAGGTTGTCAAGAATGTGAAGAAACTGGAACCTGTGTGCGTTGCTATTTGCAATATAAAATGGTATAGCTGCTGTGGAGAATAATTTGGTGGTTCCTCAAAAGTTAAACATAGAATTATTATATAATCCACCAATTCCACTTCTAGGAACTATATATACCCAAAAGAATTGAAAGCAGGAACTCAAATATTCGCAGCAGCCTTATTCACAATAGTCAAAAGGCAGAACAATGGAAACATCCATCTATAGATGAACAAACAGTCTCTCTCTCTCTCTCTTTCCCTCTCTCTCTCCCCCCACCACATACACTATTCATCCTTAAAAAGGGTTGGGGTTCTGATACATACTACAACATGGATAAGCCCTGAAATAGCTATACTAAGTGAAAGGAGACAAACGCAAAAGGAACATAGGGGTCCACTTATGAGAGTTACTAGAATAAGCAAATTCATCGAGATAGAAAATAGAATAGGGTTCCAAGGGGCTGAGAAGAGGAACTTGGGAATTATTATTTAATAGGCACACTTCTTACTTGGAATGTGAAAGCTTTGGAAATGGATAGTGGTAATGATTGTACAGCAGTGTGAATGTACTTATGCCACTAAACTATATACTTAAAAAAGGTTACAATGAAGCCTGGTGTGGTAGTGCACGCCTGTAATCCCAGCATGTGGGAGTCCAAGGCAGGAGAACTGTAAGTAGAAGAAATCTTGGTCTGTAATGTATCTAACAAAATGACAAATACAAGAAATAAAAGCTTATTTTTAAGAATGATTGTCCTAAACAATGAATGCAGATGGTAAATTACGTATTTCTTTTTTAATTTCCAGAGTGTCTCACATTGAGCTTCAGAACAGGAATATGTTCAAGATTTCTCAAATAAAGAGCAAGAGCAAGTTGCCACAAAATCAAAGATACCATTTTTAAATTTAATTAATTAATTTTTACGGTACTGGGGAGTTGAACCCAGGATCTTGCAAATTCTTTGTAAGTGCTCTACCACTGGGTTGCATTCCCAGCCCCTTTTTGATCTTTTATCTTGAGACTAAGTTATGCAGGCTGCCTCTGACCTCGAATTTGCCATCCTCCTGCCTCTGGCTCCTGAGTCACTGGGATTAACAGAATTGATGGGATTAACAGGCCTGCACCTGTGCCCAACTAAAAATATCATTTTAATAAACATCTACAAATTTTTAAAAACCTGGATGTGCGTGCACCACAGTGTGAAGAGAGACATCTCTTTTCATCATTTGATATACTGAAGAAAAGATTTTAAGTAACTCATTACCTTTATGAAAATATACACATATAAACATTATATTAAAAATCAAGGTAAACAAAATGAGAAAAATCCAACCATAATACTGCCACTCCAATTCAGAGATCTGAACTTTTCTTATATAAAAATTCACAAACAGTACAGTGATGATTTTTCATTCTCATTTAAAAAATCATAATGTAATTTTAAAAAACATATATGTTAAAAGTATATTAACAGTTTTATGTGTCTTAATGTCACCTAGCTGGGAGCAGCAGCACTGTGGCCTCAGATCCTGTCAGATCTCGGAAGCTAAGCAGGGTTGGGCCTGGTTAGTACTTGGATGGGAGACTGCCTGGGAATACCAGGTGCTGTAGGCTTGGGAGAAGGACCTGGCAACCCACTCCCAAAAATCAATCCACCATTGAAAACTCTATGAATAGCAGAGAAGCACTGACAATACTCTTTTGCCTGTTGTACATAGGGTCGCTATGAGTTAGACACTGACTCAACGGCACCTAACAATAATACCAACAACAATGTTAGCTGTCAAACTGCTTTCCCAAAGTACATAACAACCTAACTTAAATACTTTTTTTGTCGGGGTGGGGTAGTACAGTACTAGGAGGGTTGAACCTAGGGTCTCAGTCATGCTAAGTAAGTGCTCTACCACTGAGGTGTATCCCTAGTCTCTGTTCTATTTATTTTTGTGAAAGAGTCTTGTTAAGTGGGGTAGGCTGCCTCTGGCCCTTGAACTCATGATCCTCCTGCTTCAGCCTCCTCCTCTTCCCACAGTCACTAGGATTATAGGGGATGTGCCACAGTCACCACTACCCTGCTCTTATTTTCACTTGAAAGAAAAATAACAGTAAAGTAGTATTCATGTGCTGGGCCTACTAATTATAGACAGATTAAGGTACAATTACATGAGCTATTGTTAAAGTAGTAAGGATTATTTTTAAGCTTCTGACCATAAATAAATAGTATTCTCATTGTGCTTAAACCCATTCCAAGTATCTCTATATCTCTTTCAATTATAATAGCAGTATTTATTAAGCATATCTAATGTACCAGATCCCACACAAAACACTTAATACTCTGTGCTCTTAATTAAACAATACTTTTTACTATGCACAGCAGAAAGTTTTTAAACAGATAAGGAACTATTTTAGAAAGATAAAAGGCTTTGGGGATATGCCTCAATGTGAAAAACACTACTAACCTTAAGGGGGTGGGATATTTAAGTATTAATCAAAATAGGGAATTGTACAATTTCTTTAACACCTCACTATGACTTAATCATTTTAAACACTGTGAAGGTTTTTAAATCAAACCTTCATATTCATATGTGACTAGAATTGTCTGTGGCTCCAAACTGTGACATGAGTTTGGCTAACAGAAAATGATCTGCTATTAAAATTCAGCATAGCAAGTTGGCTTCTGGAGGATATACACGCAGGCAAAAGAGCAACATAGCACAACTACTAATGATATAACGTGCATAATTTAATTTGTTGTTCTGATTACCTATTTTTATCTATTTTAGAGAGCACAAACAGAAAAGAACATGAAAGAAACTTCCAGAAAACAATAGGCACAAAAGGTGAGCCCTATAGAGATAATGAAAATTAAAATATTCAATTAGAAAAACTGTTCAATGTCCATACATGAAGATTAGAGGGTTTGTGAACTTAGAAGGGGGAAAAATGGAATATTTCCCCTAATATCTAGCTAAAATTTAGGTCATACTTCAATTACAAATATAGACTGCATGATACACTAATATGCAGACCTGTGATCGTGTCACCAGTGAAAATAACATACTTTCATATTACATGACTCTCAAAATATCATTTAGACTTATCTCTACTGTAAAATGAAGATTGTTATGAGATCTGCTGACAGATTTTATCTAAAGCATTAATAAAGAGGCCATTGTATCACTTGTTAGGGGCCATGGAGTCAGTGTCCTACTCGTAGACACCCTATGTACAACAGGCAAAACACTATCGTTAGTGCTTCTCTGCTATTCATAGTTTTCAATGTCTGATTGATTTTTGGGAGTGGGCTGCTGGGTGCTTCTTCTAAGCCTACAGCACCTAGTGTTCCCACTCGGTCTCCTATCCAAGTACTAACCAGGCCTGACCCCGCTTAGCTTCTGAGATCTGACACGATAGAAAGACACAGTGATACAGGTGCAGGCTACATCTTACTAGCTCATATATTTAAAAAACTTCAAGAATGCACAGCAAGAGGGAACCCTTGTAAACTGTGGACTCTGTGTGACCATGATGTGTCAATAATGTAGGTTCGTCAATTGTAACAAAAAATACTCTGGTGCTAGACATTGATAAGGAAGGAGGTTGTATATGTGTGGAAGTATATATATGTGCTTTCAGCTCAGTTCTCCTGTGAACCTAAAACTGTCTTAAAAATAGTCTATTTTTTAAAAAATTGTTTAACCTGAAACTTAATTTAAGCAATCCTATAATTTAATTTTTTAAGTAATCCTATAATCATTAAAAACATGATAGTATCGTCAATGTAAGAAAAAAGTAGTTTTGGGAAAATCTCAAAAAATGCTGGTACTTTTAGAAGCAGACATTCATTATGTTACTCAAAAGCAAGAGTTATGGCAAAACTAGGGGAGTAAAAAGACCAGTGGTTGTGGTGGGTTGAGGGGGAGAGAGAGGAATGACTAGTCAGAGCACAGAGATTTTTAAGGTAGTGAAAACACTCAACATAACATCACAAAAGTGGATGCATGTCATAAGTCTGTCCAAACCCACAGAACATACAATACCAAAGTAAGCCCTAATGTAAACTACTGACTTTGGATGATAATGATGTGTCACCACTATAAGTATTATAACAAATGTGCCATTCTGATGGGGGTACATAAGTTATCTCTGTTCCTTTCTCTCAACTTTGCTGTGAACCTAAACAAGCTATAAAAAAAGTCTTAAAAAAATCAAGCTAGATCTGGTGGTGTACACTTATAATCCCAGAACTTGAGAAACTAAGGCTGGAGGCCAGTGGGTTCCAGGCCAGCCTGGGCTACATAATGAGACTCTATTTAAAACAAAAACAAAAAACCAAAAAAACTCAAAACCAACCAAACAAAAACTAAAGAGTTATGATGTAGGAAGACCAGTATCAGTTGACACAAGTGCTGGTCCCACTTTAAACAGTAGCACTCTGTCCCCTATGCAATGAGGAGACTGAATTAGACCATATGTGTCTTTTACCTCTTAATTTCATATTTTCATTATTATAGTCTTTGAAGTGCAAACAAAATGTTACCAGAACACACTGTGCCATGACAGCATACCAAAAAAGTACACAGAGTTACCAAAATGCTCCAGTAAAAGAAGCTAATTTGTTTTTCAAATGCCCTAAAGAAATGTGTAACCCAAAACTTTCTTCCCAGTAAAAAACAAAAACACTTTAGGCCTCTGTAAGCAATGTCACTCAAAGTCAGGTGATTTCTAAGCTTTAGAGGGCACTAAAAGAGCCCAAATATTCCAACACCTCAAAGCCAAGGATGCTCCAGCATCCATTTCAATTCTATGGTCATCAAGTTACACACAGCCTCACCTGCAGCCAGGGGGAAAGAACATTCCTCAACCTTGTAATTAAAGTTCATTACCACAGTGGTACCTAGACATTTTCCATTATGAAAACTATATAAAACCAAAACGAATGTTTTTGAAATGTCAACACTTCCCAGAGGTACGGCTCTTTTAGCGCGCGCACACACACACATACACACGCAGTTGCTTGGGCACCTTATCTTTTGCGGTCCTAATGATTCTGCAAGGTTGTCAACAACAAGGACCCCCTTTTATAAAGGAAGAAACTTGGGTTCAGAGAAGAAAAGTAACTTGTCGTAGGTCACCTAACTTCTGAGGGACCAAAGCTGGCATTCCAGTCTGCGGGATTCCAAAGCCAACTATTTTCATGCCATTCGTCCTTACAGGGGTCTACCAGATGCCAGGCAGTATTGGGCGCTGGAGACCCAAAATCAGATCCTGAGTGCGATCCCGGTTCTCAAACGCAGGAACGTGGCACGCTCCTGGGGCCACCTCCAAGGCGTCAGAGCCTACATTCCATCTGGATGCTCGAGTGGAGAGGGGCGCCGAGCTGGGGTGGGCGATCCAGTGGAGCGGGCGGGTGCTGGCGCCTCCCAGCCTCTCCAACTTTGGAATTACAAAGAGGAAGGCACAGAGGAAGGAACAGATTTCCTACAGCCCTTGAGGCTCTAAAAACTGGGGACTGCTGACCAAGGTGCGGGAGGGAGGGAGCTACGCAGCAGGACCAGAGGAGACGGCGTGGAGGGGTACGGAGGAGAGAGAAGTCCGAGAAAAGAGTAGGGAACCCGAAGGCGCCAATTCCTGCGCGGCGCACGCGCATGCTGGACGACGGAGGGTGCTGCGTCTCGGGCCCCAGGTCCGAGCTCGGCCGCTGGTCACTCGGCCGGGCCCGGAAGGGGGAAGGGTCCCGCTCTCCTGCTGCCCGGCCCCGCGTCCCCTCACTGATTTCCCCACCAAGTACTCACCACCCGGTTGTCCCGCTTCCCCATGGTACAGGGCTGAGCGCACAGCAACACGCCGAGAGAGACTAGGCCGTAGGTAGACGAAGCCGAAGAGGGCCCGCCGCAGATCCTTCTGCCGCTTCTTGACCCCGCCCAGAGAGCGGCGCCGCGCGGACCCGACGGCCGCGCCCGATCACAGCGCCCCCTACCGTAGCGGAGGAGAGGCCGCCGCTGGCAATCATCCGCGAATCCCAGGAATTGCCTAGGGGACTGGTATTGTGCTGGGGTTTAGCTCAGTTGGTAGCGTGTTCTGCACTTTTCTGAGGTCTCGGGATCCACACCCAACACCAAAAAAGTGGGAGAAGGATGTGTCATTCCACTCCCAAAATATTGAAAACCCTATGAAGGACTCGATGGCACCTAACAACATCACCCCCTCAGGGGCAGGCACTGCACTTCTGTACAGCGCCCTCAGCAAGGCAGCTCACTTCTGTTTGGCCTGTTTTCTTCCTTTCTTACTGCAGTGCTATATACATTGTGGGAAATACAAAGATAAGCCCGACTTAATGAGTTTGACATAGTGCAAGTGCCAGGGATAAAATGAGGACTAGGGTAGACTCTTCCCTCAGCTGGTAGGAGAGACAATGCTGTTAGAGATACTGCTGACAAAGTCGCCCTGTAAATTCAAATCCGTTCGTCCAACGCCCATGCATTAATTTCACACCAATTTTTGGTTGTCTAGTTTGTACAACTTTCACTAGCTGGATGATTTACGCTGGACTGGAAGCCAGAGGTAAAATAAGACACAATCCCTACCTTCAAGGGGCCTGTTTATAAACTCCATGAGGGAGTTAAACATACACAGGGGCCCATTTTCCTGCATGGCTGCTATAATATTGTCAGCACAGTCCTGAAACTTTGAGGGAGATTCCCTGGGCTCCACAGAAGGATATATCATATTTAGTAAATGATCATAGGTCTGGGTAAAGAGGCTCCTCTGGGCCCATGTCAGCACAGGGTCATTAGGAAGTAATTGAAACTCAATTAGGATCCTTCCTGGACTCTTGGAAAATGGCAAAAGCCTTTCAAATGACCTTCGCCATTCTCTGTCTCTCTTCTTCCCTTTCTTGATGTAATTTTGCCTACACAGAGGAAAAAGAATGGCCAGTCAACATGATCATCTTGTGCTCTGAACACTTATATTTCTCTGTTTAAAAAAAAAAGGATTTCCCAAAAGATTTTCAACTGTAAAAATCAAGTAGCCATTCACTTTAAATCATTTGCCTTTTGTAAACCCCAGGTTGAGTCCTTTTAATGGATGAAAGGAGAGGAAGTTACCAGGAAAGTGAGTCAGAAAGGAAAACTCCTGATGGTTTTACTATAATTTTCCCCTTGTTTCATCCTTGTTGAGGTGACTCACAAGCTATAAAAGTTCTTGGCCAATTATTTCAGGTTGCTACCATTGAAAAAGAACATCTATATCTACTTAGAACCACATTCCATTAAAAAATAGCTCATTGCCAATGATGTGCACTTTGTGATCAAAGTATCAAGTGGAAGGATCTGTTTGTACACAGCTCAGAAGAAAATGATCCAGTTAAACCTAGTTGTAGATGCCTATGGTTTATGGAAGTATGCATTTATGGCTGACCTCCTAATAAACTACAGATTTCCAATTTTTTAATAAAGATCAAGCTCTCAAATTTGTATTATCTGTTATATTTCTTTAAGATTTTTAAATTTTAGGTGAAATTTAGGTCCTACAAAAAAATAAAGGTAAGTCCTAATGGGAGCTTCTAGGGAATTGCTACATGTTGTCAGGAGGGACCAATCCCTGGAGAAGGGAATCATGTTTGGGGGAGTAGCAGATCAAGGAAAAAAAGGAAGACCCACCACTAGATGGATTGACACAGTGGCTGCAACAATGGGCTTAAACATAAAAAAGACTGTATGCATGGCACAGTGTTGGGTAGTGTTTTGTTTTGTTGTATATAGGGTCACTATGAGTCAGATCTGATTGTGCAGTACCTAACAACAACAACAACAACAACAACAACACTATTATATACAAAGAGGGATTTTATGCATCAGATAGCAAGCATAGTCCCTTTTTGGTTTATTCTGTAGTGTCTCAGGAGCTGCTATATTTAATCACTCTGCCTCTAGTATGTAAATAGTCAAGCAAAAAATAGGTAAACATTAACAGAAATGATCTTCTAAAGTCCTTTAGTGGCTCCCAACTCCTTTATATGGCATATGTGACCTCACTTCCTGACAGCTTCGAACACCCACCTGTTGTGCAGATTGTTTCCTCCAGCTAAATACAGGCTGGACATGGTATTTGCTATTTTGGCCATCCTGACACAGGACACTTGGAATAACCTTCGCCCCATAGCCATAGCAATAAAATGGGCCAAAACTATACAGTTTGGATAGACCTAGTGTAATGGTCCCCCACATGCCAGCTTCTCATGCTGTGGAGGCTTATGTGTTACTGTGATGCTGGAAGATATACCACCAGTATTTCAGATACTAGCAGGGCCACCCATGGTGGACAAGTTTCAGCTGAGCTTCTTTATGACAGACCAGGGAGAAAGACCTGGCAGCCCACTCCTGAAACAATTAGCCACTGATACCCCTGTGAATAGCAGAGAAGCACTATCAAATATAGTTCTGGAAAATGAATTCCCCAGGCTGGAAGGCATTCAAGAAATGACTGGGGAAGATTCGCCTCCTCAAAGCAGAGCTGACCTTAATGATGGGAATGGAGGAAAGCCTCTGGGACCTCCTTTTGCTGATGTGGCACAACTCAAAATGAGAAGAAACAGTGATTGCAATAATGGGCTCAACATAAAAAAAAAATTCTTGTGCATGGCACAGCTTTTCATTCTGTTACATATAGGGTTGCTATGTGTCAACCTGACTACATGGCACCTAACAATGAATAGTGTGTGGTGCTGGGCTGCCACTGGGAACCGCTTGGCCGTGAGTTGAACCCTGTGGCTGAAGACCTGCTGACTGGTGAGGATGCTAAAGAGCCACACTGCCTGGAAAGGAGGCTTATGCCCACCGCTACTCTGAGAAGTCTTGAAAAAGGCAGGCTCAGAGATTTATGCCCACGGTGTCTCCTTGCTTATTCCCAAGGACGACATTCACAGCTCAAGTGCTCTTCAACACCTCTTTGTCTGTCTTGTCTGTCAGGTACCTGGTCAATGGAGTGGATCCTCAGTGCCCAGTGCACCGTCCTCATATACCCTTCAGGGACCAATCAAAGGCTGCCATGTAACAAAGGGTGATTGGATCAGGAGGGAGATGCAAATGTGCCATTGGAACGGGAACCAATCAGATTTTGTCTCTTAATATACACCCCCTGATTGAGCAGTTAATTGAGAGATGGCCGATCAGGTGTTGGGGGCTTTGGGGAAGCAGTTGGATGCTAGAGCCATCTTGGCTCACCAGACACCTGAAATGCCCTGTATGTAGGGCAGAGGTTACTACCCAGGGAACAGTCCCAAACCTCCAATCAGGCCAGATAGGCCTTGAGGCGTGCTGCCTCTCTAGGCCACATCCCTACAGAATAGAGCTATCAACATTTCCTCTTGGGTGGGGGAAAGGAGAGTTAGAAGACACTCCCCTGAGGTGCCAATCATTAGCCCCTCCTGTCCCAGCTGCACTTGAGGCTAAGCTATATAAGATATAAAAGGCTGGCTGATGGTAGGAGTTGAGGGTGGTGCAACTTCCAGTGGATATCTTGATGGGAACTTTCAGTGAAATTCTTCCCATGTGGAACTGTATGTAAAGGCATAAAGGCTGTCCATTTGTCACCCATGCCCCTGTAAGAAAACCCCAATAACCTCATGGGCTCATAAAGCTTAACATATTCTGTACTTTGGTCAGTCTTCTCTTTGGCTTTTGTGCAGAAACATTTTCCTTATCAATTGTTTTCAAACTGCTAGTCATGCCTCTTTGGTGGGTTTGTGATATCTATTTTAGCCAGCAATATTTTTAAAGGCTGGAGAATAATAAAACAGAAAAGATAATATATATGAAACATTTAGCATCATTTTGTGAATTTTAAGTTTTCAGAATAAACATAGCCTACTGGGACCCATCTCCATCATTAGTTTTTCCCTAGAGAATAGCAAAGTGGAAATTGGGCAGAACTCCAAAGAGTAGAATCAGTGACAAGGAACTACTGAGCTCTTAATGGAATGTGGTTTAAAGTGAGGACAGCAGAGATAACAGAAGGATCTGTTTAGGCACAGCTTTGAAGAAAATGGTGTAGCATAAACGCACGTGTGCACTTATATGTAGCAGGTCATGCTTTTAGATTATATTCCTTTCCATGGGTTATGATCCAAATGTTTGGAAGCCACTCCTAGGTCCAGCCTCACCAAGCTTCCTGCCCTTTCCTGCCTTCTCTTTCATAATTGCAGGTATTAGGCTGGGCTTGGTAATGCAAGCTTGTAATGCTAATATTCAGGAAGTGAAGGCACAAAGATCTTGAGTTCTAGGCCAGACTGGGCTATATAGTGAAACTGTGTCTCAAAAAACAAATAGCCAGGCAGGGTGGTGCATGCCTGTAATCCCAGAGAGTCAACAGGTGGAGGCAGAAGGATCGCAAGTTTGAGACCAGAGGTAGTCTGCGTAACTTAGTGAGACTCTGTCTCAAAAAAGTAAAAAAAATGGGCTGAGGATGCAGCTCAGTGATACAACACTTGCAAAGCATGCAAGCGTGAGGCTGGGAGTTCAACCCTCAGTACCACAAAACAAAAACAAAAACAAAACACAAAAAACAAAACAAAACAAAAATGGCAGTACTTTGTACATGCAAATATTTCTTCTTGTGTGACTGACAAATATTGACCTTTGCTTTTGAGTCCTTACCTTTGCTCATCTACAGAGTATCAGCTATTGGTGATAGAAATCTTTTCCAGACCCTTCTCTCGTCTGTAAGCTTTGAAAAGGACTATCCACAAATTATGCATCTGCAGTGTTTAGCACAGTTAACTAACAAGGACTTGATAAATATTTGTTGAATGAGCTGTAAGCTTTAATGAGCTGCTGTTTACTTTTTTAAACAATTGGAAGCCTGAAAAAATCTCTTAAAATAAATGTTTAAAACACATTCTGCTAATACATTCTTACAACTTAATAAGTTACTTACTGCAGTTATATTCATTTTATATTAGAGTGAAAAGAAAAACAGCCAGCAGAGTAATTCTCCAAAAAAAGCAGTTTAAAATTGCTGTTTTAATTGTTTTTCTTTGCTACCAATATTTTTATTGTAAGAAATACAAAAGGTATAACAAATGTACAAATCATCTTCTCTTTTTGCTTCAATCAATTTAGCTTACACATAAGTGAATACAATGGACAATATTTCAACACCAATTTTGAAAAAACAATGAGTTCTGTTATCTGACAATAAATACCTAAATTTTCATTCTAGCACCCAGTAAGACATCCAGTTTACAAAGGATGATTGCCGTGTAACCCTCTGAATTTCTTGACCTGTTACCTTTGCCATTGCAACAGGATCATCACTGCAAATTCCCCCTCTCCAATAAATCTTCGGAATAAGGTACCTGCAGGAATGGCCACTTCTGACCTCAGAAACCCCAGGTTGTAAAGTATTCCTTACTTGAGCTGCTTTTAAAAACAGATTTCTAATGGTGGTACTTAATGAAAGTTGTGGTGGTTCTTTTACAAGACATAAACACCTACTTTTCTATTCTCCTTCTCAAGTATAAAGGGTTTAGATAAACTGAGTATTTTCATCTGCCTCAAGGGAAAGGAGTGAAAACTTTCAGTTCAAGGAACTCTGAAGAGGGTGCTAAGCTTACTTAGATATAAGCTCACTTTTTTTCTTTCCTTCTGCCCCCCACCCCAGGAGGGCTTTCTGGGTGGAATGGCGGGGGGGGGGGTGGGGGGGGATGGTCGATGAAGTGACCTAGTACACTTGGTCTTTCCCACTCTGTTGCTGGCTGTACCTGAGGTCATTTTTCTTTGAAGGAGAATAATCTGGTTGGGTCGGAAGGTCCCTGCTTTCAGAGGACTTGCTACACCCACCCTTGAGTAGAGCACAAAGCTTATATACCCTAGGAAGAACACCTGGGTGGACCTGACAGGCCAGTGTGGTAACTCAATCTTGTGTGCAGAGGAAAGAGCAGAAGCAACATCTTAATACCAAGTCATCTGGCAACATTCTTCTAAGACTGTGTTCCAGGCAGTGATTTTCCACACTGCTTCTTTAACTTGCTGAACCCAAAGCACCAAAACAGAGCATTCTGTAGCAATATGAGCAAACGGAATGAAAGTAATTATGCACCTTGAAGGAACATGCACCCTGATGACTGTACCCTGATATTAAAACAGCAGAATGAGTTTCAAGTATGAAGAAATAAAGTAAAAGTGTAGCCTGTAGATGGATAGAAAACAGCAGCTTGGAATGTGGTTTATATTCTTGGTTAGTTTCTCTCCTGGTAACACAGCCAAAACTGAATGCTCTGTAGAATGACTTGGTTTAAACATCAAGATGCATACAAAGATGCTAGAGGGCGTTTCTGACTGACGTCACGAACACATTCTGTGCCTGGCATCCGGAACCACCTCTTGACTGTGGCCAGCCAAAGGTCAAGTAGGGGTCTGTGGCGAGGCCTTGGAAGGCACACCGTGGTCGTGGTGCCTCAAGTATTTCTCATCATGTCCTCCATGCTCAAAACTCAGCAGAGGAAGATGGAGAGCACCAAATGGGCAGGTCAGAATGGTGGCAGGGAGCACCATAGAAGGAGGAAGAGATCCCGGGGATGGGATGTATGGTGTGGGGAGATCTGCCATACTGGGCTGGTTCACACAGCTTACATTAGGATTACATGTGTACAATCGCTACAGTTCTAGAACTGTGATTTCAAACACAGACACCAACAGGTTGAATGTCCAAATTAAGATTTTTTTAACTTTTAAAACAGTTTCTGTTATAAGAATAAATCAGACAAAAAGAAGCTTACTGTGTATGACAACCTTGGGGAAACCTAGAAGAAAGTTTTAACTAGGTCCTATGGGAATGAGGAAACACTAATATCTTTTACAGTGAAAATGTACTTTTACACATCTCAGAAAGGAAAATCCTATAAAACTTGCTAGTTCTAATCTGTACTTTATGGGAACCAATACTGTGCTTTTCTTAACACATACTGCTCTTCTATACCACACACTTCCTTTTAACCTTCAGATCAAACCTAAGATACCAAAAATGCAACAAGCTTTGAGGTTCTGGGAACTGTTGGTTGTTAAAATCCCTTTGCCAATTACTGTACAAGCAATCCTTGCACTTTATTGCCAGGCTGGATTGCTTTTATTCACAGCTTAGTTGCCAGAGCCTGCAGCCATACCACTGTGGCGTCCGATCCCATCAGATCTTGGAAGCTAAGCAGGGTCAGATCTGGTTAGTACTTGGATGGAGACCGCCTGGGAACACCAGGTGCTGTAGGCTTGGGAAAAGGACCTGGCAACCCACTCCCCAAAAAACAATCCACCATTGAAAACCCCATGAACAGCAGAGAAGCATGACAATAGTGTTTCATCTGTTGTACGTAGGGTCACTGTGAGTCGGACACCGACTTGAGGGCACCTAACAACAACAACAAGTTGCCAGAAGCCCTGAAACTTGGACTTCTCCCTCTGACATGTCCTAGAAGCCACAAGGCATAAGCTGCCAGATTTGCTTCTACAGAACAGCTTTCACACTGCTCCCCTCTCAATATTACTACCTGTTCCCACTACTGTGCAAGACACCTACAAGGGTACTAGATTGCGTGGGGAAGCGTCTTCACTTGGCCAGACAAGAGGCACCACGCAGATGCCTGTCTCTGCCTTGCATCTACTTCACTGGCCATCTGGCACAGTTCCTAAATTAAGGCAGTCTCTAAAATGCTTTTTTGCCTTTAGCTTTTACTTTTGCTATAATTTCACACTATACTAAACGCATATTTGACAAAAGCAACAACTACAAAGTCTTTTGCTTTAATCCCTTTACATAATAAGACACCGAGACACCAAAAGTACTACACCTATAGACTTAAATCTACTAATCATGTTAAAAATGCATGCAGCTTATTTGGGGGCTTAATCTAATTTTTATTGTATTAGCTCCATCAAGACCATGATAATAAATGTTAAATCCAAGTCCTAACACTTTATGCCTTCAGTTGCACTTTCACAGGACTAATGTGATTCAGAAATAAATAATATAAATGAATAATAATAGAAATAATTTATGCAAATGTAGAACAACTTGAAAAAGTTCCCCGCTTGCTAAGTGCTGTTCCTAGAATGCTATTATTTCCATATACTAATACATTTATTACTAGTGATAGGAAAATAAATGAATAAAAACTGAGGAACCATAATATAATTGTGTATATTGTTGCAAACAGAGGATCAGGGTGAAAAGGTACATGATGCTTAGGTGTTCAAGAAATTATTACTGCTGGAATCTATTTTAATTATTCAGAGGCTTCAAGGCCAAAGTCAAGAGTTGTTGGTCGTCACAGAAACATTGCTAACTAGTACATGCTATTATTGCATTTCATAAAATTTAACATTAGGAATTTTCAAGTACGGGTAATAAGGGTATCTTCAGAACTTTAACTTAAGCACACCAACGGAATTTCGCTAGAAACCACAGCGTTAGAAATTACATAATTGTGTGGCTCTGTTTGATGATTAGTGCTAGTTATAGTTCTTGGCAGTCAATATGTAGTTATGTGCCCACCTTAAGAAAATCTACATTTGATAACCTAAACTCCTAAGACAGATAAGGGGCTATTTGTGTGACCAAACAATTCACACACATTTCCTCTAAACAGGAAAATGATGTAATTTGCTTACATACCTTTGATTACTTGACAAAGAAAAAAAAATTGGAAACTAAAAAATTAAGAGCTTTTGCCCACTGAAGATAAAGTAGAAAATAAACATCTTTTCAAAACAAAACTTTTCCAGGAATATCTTTTGTCATCATATATGTAGAATCATAGAAAAAAAACTCTTGTAATTATACATCTCTTAAAAAAAAAAAAAAAGCTGAGCTTAGAGCTTGAGACGCTTGGTAGAGAACTAGCAGAGAGCAGTGTCTACCAAATCTCTGTATACCTGAACGTGCGGAGAATCATGTTGTACTTGATGCGCAGAACACACCCGTTTGCTTCTGGGGACTTTGTACTTCCTAAGATCGCATAACAGATGCCTCTGAGACAGCAGCAGGGAACGGCCCCTGGACAGCATCCTGCCAGGCGGGGCTATTCAGCTCCGCCCCCTGCTACTCACTGCCAGGGGTGGGGCAAGGCGGCCCGAAGGCGGCCAGGTAGGGGTGAGGTTTGGCACTTGAGCCAGGAGTGTTCAGATGCGCCCAGATAACAAATACGGGGCTTGAATTCGGCCTTTCACTGAGGGGCTTACTTGTGGCATTTTGATTCAGCGTGAATTACTAAGACTTGCCCGCCTGCCACTCTGGAGGAAAGGTAAAGCAGGTGCGAGTGTCTGCATACCACTCAGAAGGAACAAACCGCTTTCTGTTGTGCTATGGAAACTCTGAAAAACACTAGAATTTCATTCCTCCCAAGTTTGGTAAATCATGGGGGTAGGGGGATGGTGTCCAAGCAAAAGCGTGAATTCAAAAAACATACATAGCGTAACATTGCCAAAACATTTTAAAAGTGGAGAAACCGAAAGACTTACGTAGATGTGCTACGTTTTTAAGCTTATGTGCTTAGGACAAAATTTAAGTAGTAGAATCTCTCAGGAATTTACACTTGCAATTATACAAACGTAAAAATTACGTCTTTTAGTATTTTCAGGGCAATTCTTTAGAAAAAGCTTTGTCTACTTAATTACTGGTGCACTACTTATTTTGCTCACTTGATTTTTCAATTAGGTTTTAAAAACTGAGGCAAGGTCAAAAGGCACCACCGAGAGCTATGTGAAAGCTGCCAGCAAGGGATGTGGAAGTTTTGACTGGAGCTACTAGAGGAATTTTATACTCTTAACAAAACTAAAAGGGGTTACCTTCTTAGTAAGAAAGCCTCCATAAGCTAGAAAAGTGAGGAAATTATGTACCTTAAAAATGTTTCTTGACTAAATGGGTGGGCTTTCCTTATTCACTTCATTGATCAAGATGGCAATATAAGCCATCCTCAAGTGCCTCAAGTGTACTTTATTTGCAGTCACTTAGAACCTAGCTAACAAGTAAAATAAGTTACAGGAAAATTTAAAGATTGTTAGTTATCCTGAGAAACAAGTGCTAGGCAAGAGTTGTAGATGTGCATAAAAATAAAGTTAAAATTAAGTCTTTTAGAAGTACCTCTTTAGCCTTGGTCAGATTTTAGTTTTTCTCTGAAAGCGCCACCTTGTGGAATATACTGTAATAAAACAACAAAAAAAGCCCTGCTCTTAGGGCAAGGGTGAATTTTAAAACAGATTTTTGCAAGAAAAACTACCTTCCGTTCCTTCCCCCTCTACCCCCAGCCCTGGGGATGGAACACAGGGCCTCCAGCATTCTGGGAAAGCTTTCCACTGCTGAGCCACAGCCCTGGCCTTTTCTAAAAAATTTGAGACAGGGTCTTGCTAAATTGTGGAGGCTGTTTCTGGTCTTGGACTTGTGATTCTCCTGCCTCAGCCTCCCTAGCTGCTGGGATTATAGGCATATACTATACTGCCTGGCTCCCTATTGTTTCAATTGCTGTAACGGTATTTCAACAGATGCTTGAAAAAAAAAAAAGCCTGTATTTATTTTCAGGTGGCCCATTTTCTTCTTGAAGGCCAGCTCATGAAGGAAACATAAATACCCTTATAGAAATCCACTCATTAATCTCAACAAACTCCTAGCTAATGCTAACAGAAAACATGTTGAAAAGCTACTTCATTAAAAAAAAAAGCCCCCCCAAAACTGAGAAAAACATTTAGAAATTGTATCCCTTCTGTTCATATAGTTGTGTCATTTGCAAAGCTTAGAAGATAAAGACAAAGGAATAGTTTTGGATTATCGTCTCAAAGTCCAAGCAAATTAGAAAGGCTTCAAATATAGGTATGTATCAAAATTGGGCTAAAAATGATATGATATGAAAGGAAGCCAAGATGGGTGTGGTGGTATGTGCTTTAATCCCAGCACTGGGGGATGCTGAGGCAGGAGGATTGGGAGTTTGAGGTCAGGTTGGGCCACACAGCAAGTTCCAGGTCAGCCTGGGATACATAGTGAGACCGTATCTCAAAAAACAAAAACAAAAACAAACAAAAAAAAATCAATAACAAAAAGGGAAACCATTCAGAAATGAAGATACCATCTCATACATTTGAGAAAACACCATTGCTAATCATCCCAGGACTTCCTTCTACTGTTTGCTAGGCTTTGGTAGCCTAAAGTTTTTCCATTGTGGAAAATGAACATGTAAATACCTTCCTAATAATATACCTGAATGTATTTCATACACATGATAAGGGATTTGGGGTAATGTTTATAATTTTTCCAAAGTCCTGCTGGCATAGGACACATATGCATATTCAAAGGTTTTTTTTTCCATTGAATATTCTTAAGCAGGTATAATAAGTGTAGCTTCAGGTGGCTGTTACTTCCCATGAAATGAAGAAGGAATGCAAAGTATTTAGATTTCTCGGCTCAATCTTTGAAATGATAATCTGCGTCTGGAATAACTACTTTGTAACATTTGTTTATGAACATATCAAGTCCATAGTTGCTAGGTGACATTAATATAAATTTTTACGATATATATAATTATTAAAATATGTCCTTCAACATATATGTAACCTTAAAATGACCCTTTGGATATGTTCATTTGCTCCAGCATTTTCTGTCCATTGTTTTATAAATAATTTTTAAAGATTTAGCAATCATATAATATCTTTATTTTCATGTCACAATGTAAAACATATTATTTTGAATTCTACCAGTATGTACTAACACAATTAGGTAATTGTGGTGGCATATTAATTTTTAAGATTATTCTTTCCTAGAAATAACTATGCAACAGAGGCATGCTTTCGGAAAATAAAAATGTGAGACACTCATGTGCTTATAAAAATAGTCAAGTTCTCATGTAAAACAAAAGCAATTCTTTGGACCGAAGAGTCTTAGTATGTTTATGATATTAGGAAGTCTACATGATTTAATTTCCATAGTGGAATGAGAATTGCCATTACTGACTTTAATAGACACCACTCTCAAGAGAAGCAGCTACGGTTACTTAAGTCTGTTAAATACACAGTTTAAAGTTCAAGGTGTTTGGTACTATTGGTTTTCTCCACATGATGGATAGTGTCCCATTTTAGAGTCAAACTATATATTTTTCTATATTAAAAGGAACACATCTTCTTTAAGATAGTAACATCCTGAACACTCTGACATTTTCATTTTTACTTAAAACTAACATGCTGAGATTCTACTTTTAGGTGAATAATTTTGAGGGTATTTTTAGTAAATCACCTGGGGCTAAATGAAAAGTCTGCCATTCACAGTGTGTACTTCCTGAGAGAAAATTTTGAGAATGACAGGAGCTGAAATGGGCCCGTGTCATTTTCTTGCTCCTTGAGTTTTCATCCTCTTCAAAGAGGGACAAAATGGGAGGCTTCAACCCCCTGGGCCCTTAAAAGCTCTCAGGATATGTGTTTTTAAGATTAGGTCATTTTTACTCTTTATGATGCAATAGCTTATGATGACTAACTGGACAAGTTTCTTTTTCCTTCTTATAGGGAGGTTGTTACAACTCCATCCCACACAGCAGTTCCCATAATGCCTGGGCCACCAGAACCAAATCCAAACAGACGGTATCAGGCACAATCTTGCACTAGTTCTAGTATCATTTGAAATTTGTCACTGTATTTCTATTAACTATGGGCTGCTTCAGTAGAACCCTGGGGCAGTATAACTTTTTCAGCCAACCAAAGATATCTGAAACTATCTGTCACAGGTGAGCCATATCAGCCTTATTTACTAAGCTTTTATTCTACCATATGCTCCTATAAGCCACTAATGGCCCTCAGGCTGCCTGTGTGGATCTGGATTTCAGAAGTGGTAAGCCTGGGTGTAACAACAAACATATAGAGAGTAGTTGGTCAAGTACAACTGCCACATGGATGAAGAACTGCAGAGAGACTCTTGCAAAGTTCAGACAGGCTGACACACCGTCTAAAGCCATGCCACTGAAAGATAATGTGCCAAGTACCCCGTGCCAAAATGTTTGTGCTTTTCTTTACAAACACTACTTAGAAATAAACCCACAGCAGATGATAGAAATAAAAGTTGAGCTCTCTACTTGTTTAAAATTCTAAAGAATGCTGAAAAATTCCAGTTTAGAACAGCTGCATTTTTCTTGAGCGAACTTACGAAAAAAAATTTGCAAAGGCAAAGCCACTTTATGTCCACTTTAACAGGTGGCTACTAGTCAAAAAGGTCATGATGTATCAGTGCAGTGAGTTTTAAAATTCAATGTCTAGGCCCCAGCCAAAATGTATTTTGAAACCTGATCAAAGGAAAGGCAGAACTCATTATCCAGGTGAGACTTCAAGTACCCCTTGCCCTGGATGTTCTGGATTCATTATATCTCAAGCACTTACAGTGCTGAGAACATATCGCCAATGCCATCAGAATGAAGGAAGTATAAAACATTCTTATGGCCTATCTTCTTTTTATATCTTATTTTAGAAAAAAATTTCTGCTCCTCAAGCTACTAAATTAAAACAATTTTAAACAATACATGTGTTAAAAAAAATGGGTCCCAACCCCAAAAACTTTCAAAGAGAGACATCTCCTTATTTTTTTCTCTATTGAAGATAGACACATGCAATATTAAGCTTTGAAGATTTCAGTGAGGCTTGGTAATGCATCAATATCTGAAACATTTTCCACTGAGTGGAAGCAATGGTCATTCTTTGAAAGTCCTAAGTCTAAACATGAGATAACTTTTCTTGCATGCATGCAAAACTAATTCAGAAAGCACAGGCAGCTAAAAGTTCCCAAAAGACACTTTCCATGTCTTCAAGTTACTAGTGCAGCCCAGCACTACACCATGTATAAAGAGGAGCTGGTCTGGAATATAAAAGACTCAAGGGAAAATGGCAGGGAGAAGGCATGGGCGTTTACAAAGCCCAGGTCAGGCTGGCTTTGCAGACAGCAGGAGTGAGTATAAGGCACTAGTGCACCCTAGGAGGTGAAGAAAAAGATCATTTTAGAGAATAAACAGGTATCTCTAGAAAGAGTTAAAGACATTCCCTCAGCTGCTACACTGACAGCATATTCTATTAAAATGTACAAAACAAAGTGACAGTTTATGGCAATCTATGTGTTGGTGATAAAGCAGAATAAGTCTGCTGCTCATTGCCTGGGTAACATCAGTGGATGCCAGGTAGGAAGACGGTACTAAGGGTGAGAACACAGAGGACCCAGTTAAGATTGCAGAATTGGAATCATAAAACAATCTGAAACTATATATTTATGAAAGGTTCATTAAAAGCAAGCAGGTGGTGCATCGAACAGCTTCAGCAATGTTATTAGTTATGTAATAGTAGCAATATGGTGCTGGGAGACAGACAGGGAAGGTGGACTCTTTGAAAACAAGGCAGAAGAGACAGTGCATGGTAAAAAGTACAGTGTCATAGGCAGAGAAAGTTTAAGTGGAATCGCTGTCTCTAGTTAGAAGAGAACTACTTACTCTCCAAACCAAAACAGGTAACAGTTTCTGACAAATTGATAAAAACAATCAAACAAACAAACAAAAAAGAAATAATGGCATTTCAAACCAGAAAATAAAGGCTTTTTCTAAGTTTTTTTTTTTAACCTACTTGAGGTATAATCACTAAATCTACAGTAAGTAATAAAAAGCTTATAGGACAATAAAGTATGATGCTACACAGAAGCACGTACAATGAGTAAATTCAGCTTTTTGAAGAGTAAATAGAATGCATGCTTTAAAATATAGGTCTCTTAAAAGATACTAGTTTTTTTTTTGTTTTTGTTTTTTTCCTTTTTAGCTGTGTGGCTAAAACTTCATCTTTTACTGCTAGCAAAAGCTTTTGGCAAGAAAAGAAATGCTGAGGACATGGGCTCGACTTTCTAATTTGAGAAGACCATTCTGGTGAATCACCTTCAGTGAACAAGAGCCTGTTATTTATCTGACATTTGAGTCTTTAAAATTCAATTGTTCTTATCGTTTACAAAAAGTAACACTTTAAGAGAACACAGAATCTCTCTCTCACACACATACAACATGCACTCAAAAGTACCAAATCAGGCCCAGCAGCTGCAGAGAGATTACATCATAACTCAGCTGTGCCTAGATTACCCACTCCACACTGGCAGCATTCAAGGTTAGAAAAATGAAATGGCAGCACAATTGGTCAGCAGCTTCTCTTCTTCTGGAATTTTCCCAGGTTCTTGAAACAAACACACAAACAAACAAATGAATGAACATAAAGCTGCAATCACTCTTGCATTGATTTCAAAACAGTAAACTAGGCGGTTTCCTTGGAGAAGCAGAGCCTATCCAGAAGACGGCAGCTGGGAGGCCTCCAGACAGCGATCCTCCGCAGCTCTGCAGGCCTTGCTCGGGGGGACCCAACAGCCACCAAGGGTGTTCGCCGGGTGATAAGCTCAAGGCAGCAACGGGGACCTCAGGCTGTATTTGGCTCTGAGCTATTCTGGCTGGGCGGCAGGTGGGAATCGAGGTTCTCCTTGCACCTCTCTAGATCTTGGAAGTACGGGTGAGACAGGGCGCTGTAGGCAGATATTCTTTTGGCTGGATTAAATGTCAAGCACTTCTGTAATAACAACAACAACAACAACAACAACAACAAAAGATTTAAAATATGTCAGTGTTAATAATGTGCTTCCATAGTTATCCATCTATTCACTATCATGTATCACTATCATGTATTAAGTGTGTCTATAATGAGAATGAATATTTATTTCAAGGGACATGAAATAATACAAACAGTACTTGTATTTCCCTGAGGTATAATTGCCCCTCTGGAAAAGGAAACCTGGAAAAGGAAATTACTTTCATGTGTCTGCAGACTGTTGCCTACCCAGGATTTCTCTTCAAAGTACTCCAGGTCCCTTAAAAAATATGTATTTGCCATATGTGTGTAACTTTGATAGAGATTCTTTTAGTGCTAGCAAACTTAGAGCTATGGTCAGAGACGTCACCCTGACTCCTTGCCCTGCCTCAAGGTTTGTCAATAAGCAGGGAACAGAAGGGGGGTAAAAGCTAATTACTAAACAAGGGTACCCAGTGTACGGATGATTAAGGGCTAAAACGTGGGCCTATATTATTCTGATGCAGCAGCAAAGCCATGCCCCTTGCCCCAGGACTGCACCACTTACAGGAAGGGATGCTTCCTATGAACTCATGTTAAAGTGCCACACGGGCTAGCATAGCAGCAGCCCTCTAAGGAGTCCATCAGGTTCAATTCAAGCCATGAACATCTATCCAAGGCTGACAGCTCAAGCACAGGGATTCTATTGCACTTCCAGAGCACCTGGTCACTTTGGTCAGTATGGCTGGGCTACTGAAATAGAAGGTGAAAGGAGGGCCAGGTAAACCTCTGGAGCAGCAGCAGTGCCCACTCCTGAACTGTCTACCATGTCCCTCTTCTCAGACCCATTTCTGCTCCAGCTGCAGGTAATCTTGTTCTTCAATTCTCCTTCCACCAACACACAGCTACTGAACACACAGCTGGTGGCAGGCACTCCTACTCATGAGTACTACTGGCTCCTTGTCCCAGAAGCTCACAGGCAACAGAGAAGCTATCTACTTAGATCCTCCATTGACATGATGTCTACTGAAGGGAGTATCTCTGAAATGTCTATGCATTTCAGTCTTTGTGTAATTTAAAACCCTAACATTGTTGGGTATAATGGTGCATGCCTGGAATCCCAGTGACTTGGGAGGCTGAGGCAGGAGGATCGCAAATTTGAAGCCAGAGGCAGCCTGTGCACTTAAGCAAGACCTTGTCTCAAAATAAAAAAAGGCTCAGGGGTAAAGCACTTGCAAAGTATGTGCTATACCCTGGGTTCAACCCTCAAGTATGGTGTGTGTGTGTGTGTGTGTGTGTGTGTGTGTGTGTGTGTGTGTGTGAGAGAGAGAGAGAGAGAGAGAGAGAGAGAGAGAGAGAGAGAGAGAGAGAGAGAGAGAGAGTGTGTGTGTGTGAGAGAGAGAGAGAGAGAGAGAGAGAGAGAGTGTATAAAGCCTTATCACTGAAGTAGTTATACAGACCTTTTCCTTTCAGTCTGGTCCTGCTCAAAGTCCTCATCAGGTTCTGACTGATGATTAGAGGAATTAGAGACTCCTCTAATACTGTCGAAAGTTACTGGCCTAGAAAGGTACATACTAATAGGAAATTCTACATATGATTTCAGGCAAATTCTTGAGTGCCCTGAAATCCATAGATGCCAGCCTCCCTGTTCGGTCTTCTGAAAATTAGAGAGCTGAAGGAAAGGAAGAGGAAGGAACTTGTTTGTAGAATGGTCCCACTGTCTCTAATAGTGATAAACATCTTTAGAAAAGTTTCACAAGGGCTATATTCCCAAAGGACAGGAAAGGGGGGGCGGTTTCTGGAGACAGAACTTCATTTTCTATAGTCCAAGAAGGAGATAGTTAGACAGCAGCAACAGAAAAGGAAGTAGTTCAATTCCCAGGACACAAGAAAGAGGAGAAAAGAGCTGTGGGAATATGGTCAGGATATAGAGACATGTCCCCAGAGGACAATCTGGGAAGAAGCTCTTTCCCTGTAGCTATGCTGATGGCTCAGAGCTGAAAAGAGTGGGGAGGAGAGTTCCTTAGCCTAGTGTGGGGGGTGAGGGTGAGAACCTCAAGGGGAAGCTAATACATTTTGCCCTGTAGAAATATAGGTTTTACTGCTCTACTTTAGGAACAAGGTGGCTGGTATGAGAGCTGACTCAAAAATGTTGTGTAATAATACTGTTCCTGTAAGAAAATTTAATTTGATTGCTAAATAACTGATTTAAAAATCAGCTTTTAAAGTGACAAGATATTCAAGAATTAAATACTATTATCTTGTTGTTGTTAGGGGCCACTGAGTCGTGTTCAACTCATAGCGACCCTTATAGGGTTTTCAATGGCTGACTGTTTCGGGATTGCCTAGGGAGTGGATTCCCACGTCCTTCTCCCATTTTTGCAGTGCTGGGAATTGAACTCAGGGACCTCAGAGACTGCAGAGCGGCACTCAGCCAATTGAGCTAAATCCCAGCCCGAATGCCATTATAGGTTGAATAATTTTTTTTAGCACATATTCCCTTTATTCTGTCCCCTTCATCCATTCTTTCTTCCATTCAAGTTGGCTTTGGCCACAAAGCTTGCCTAGATCATCAGGGGTATTGTATGTTTCTGCCTGCTCTTCTGAGAATATCTACCTGCTGCTGTGAGAAAAACATCCCTCAGGGAGTTGCTGCCTCTCTGATCTGGGTGGTAGAATGAGATACAGGGACAAGATTTATATTTGACCCACAGGCTGAAGCAGATGTCAAAGGCTCTGAATTCAGGAGGTAAAGAGTACACTCATTACTCACTGGATTCTGTCGGCAAGATCAGCCCAATAGGTACACTCTTCTGTAATCATCGCTCTGCTCCCAGTACCAGAAATTATGTATGTTGTTGTTAGGTGCAGTTAAGTCATGTCTTACTTATAGCGAGCCTTCTGAGTTTTCAATGCCTAATTGTTTCAGGATTCCCTCGGGAGTGGATTGCCACGTCCTTCTCCCACTTTTGCAGTGCTGGGAATCAAACCCGGGACCTCAGAGACTGCAGAGTGTTGCTCTACCAACTGAGCTAAATCCTAGCCTGAAATTATGTATAAGGGCAAGTATCATGAGTTTGAGTCTCAAAGCACAGAAGTCCTTATTTTTGGTGAGGTATTTTATATGTGTTTTGCATACTAAATGTTTATTAAAAATAAGTTGGTAAGTAAAAGGAATATTGTATTTGGTTCATTTGGAAAAACAGCTTCCCAAAGATGTGATTATTTAACATTAAAATGACAAACAAATTGCTTCAGGTAACATAAACAAGGAAACAGTATTTACTTCCAAAGAAGCATATGCCCAAATTGAGAGTCTTCTAAGGTTGCATTCAAATCCACATTCAAAGATGGCATACTAAAAGAGTGTGGATCAGAAAAACATTCCAGAATCCAAAGCCACCAGCTGGAAAAGAAACCCATGGAGAGAATGTAGCCTTCTGCTCCCTGTGGCTACAGTAAGTGATGCTGGTAGCTGTACTTAAACTGGTATCTGTGCCTGGCTCCCAATCTGGATAGGATAAGCCCAGAGCAGACCAACGCTGCACAGCATGAACTTACCAGAAGCAGGTCTTTGCCTAGTTCATCAATATCTGTTACAAACTTCTCAATGGGTTGGGCAGGTTTGAAATGGAAAGCCTGCCTGGGAAGGGCAACATCTCTAGGCCAGTCCTCTTCTCCTGGGAGTCCAATTACACTGCAAAAGAACCACATGTGAACGTGAGTATTATTAGCTGCTATGCAAAGTGTTTTCTCAACAAATCCTAGAGAAAGCTAAATCTACAGGGTAGGCATGGGGGACAGGGATCCCCAAGAGAACTTCACTTTATGACTTGCAAGGTCTTTCATTTATCTTTGCCTTACTGCAATATGGTGGTCAGGGGGTCAAAGGCAATCTCACAGGAGAACCATAAAATTCACTGACAGATGCTAAGAGATCCCTTTGGCAGAAGATACTAAATTAAGAGAGGATGTAAAAATGGAACATGTAGTACTGGGGTAACCCTAATCTACTGACAAAGCAGGACCTATTGTACTGAAAGGAGACCCACCTGGATATATAATATCTCCTGCAATGATTGAGTGCTTTGGTTTTTGTGTTCTGAAAGAACAACTTAGGAAGGACAGGCTTTCATGATGTGCATCCAACATGGTTTATTAACATGCTGATTTGGTTAAATTTTTGATTAGAGTAATTCCCCAACAGTGCCTACATACATTAGACTCCAACAACAACAACAAAAAAGACTTAAAGTCATGTTAGTTCTGCCTCATGCAAAAGCTATTTTATAAAGGATATCTATGGTATTCCAAAGTGAGTAAACAATAAATTAAAAGAATATCACATTTATCCTGAAAACCATTCTGGGACCAGAAAAATGGAGAACACAGCAAGTGATAAAAAGGGCACAGCCTTTGCAAATAGGCACACTCTACTCAAATTCAGGACCTGCCACTTATTGGTAGGTGACGACAAATTACTTAACATCTATGAGCCTCAGTATCTTTATGTATATGATGATGATGATAATTAATGGTTGTAATTAGGATTATTGATAATTTATATAAACTGCACAGTGTCTGATATATGTACACAAGTCAATATCAATACATTACTCATTACCACAATGAAAAAAATGTAGCTATCAGGCAAAATGTATAGGAAATACATCACTATTACCTAACAATATGAACTGTTTGATTCATATTTATGTGTAACTCAAGGTTATTCAGAAATATTAGTAGGTGCCAGGCGTGGTGGCGCACGCCTGTAATCCCTGCGGCTCAGGAGACGGAGGCAGGAGGATCGCAAGTTCGAGACCAGAGGCAGTCTGTGTAACTTAGTGAGACCCTGTCTCAAAAAAGTAAAAAATGGGCTGAGGGTGCAGCTCAGTGGTCCAGCACTTGCAGAGCATGAAGGCGCGAGGCCCTGGGTCCAACTCTCATTACCACCAAAAAAAAAAAAAAAAAAAAAAAAATAGTAGGTCAGTGGCCCTTTATAATTTATACATTATATAGGTATTATTTGTAATTTATGTTTAGGTGGTGAATAGATTTGAACAAGGGAAATCAGAGAATGCAAGCACTTACATCTCACAAACACTCTGGATAACTCTGAACTAGAAAAACTATAGTTTAGTGGACAGGATATATAGATAGCTGTTCAAATGCTAAATTAAAGTACTTTTAACTCCAGTTAGAAGTGGTGCTGGCCTGCATTACCATCTTCTTCTTGTCTGTACTCTCTCATCTGAGACTCAGGCCCAGGAAGGGGTGACCTCATGAGTATATTTCCAGCTTTCAGGAAGATGGGGGGTGGTAAATGTCACAGGGTCTGCAGACTTTGTTCCCCTTTCGTATACGTAAACAGAGCCCTGGTCATAGACCTCAACCTGGGAAGAACAGATTTCCTGTCACCAATGCACCTGTCACTGGGTGTGTAGGGGAAGACACAAATTATGCCTCTGCTAGACATCTGGAGAGAGCCACATGGCTGAGGGAAACAAAGACTCATGGACATATTTGTTGGAACCGATGAATAGAAAAAACAAATTCAGCAATATTGTTGTTGTTGTTGTTGTTGTTAGGTGCCATCGAGTCAATATCCGACTCATAGCGACCCTACATACAACAGGTGAAACACTATGGCCAGTGCTTCTCTGCTGTTCATAGGGTTTTCAATGGCAGATTGATTTTTGGGAGGGGGTTGCCAGGTCCTTCTCCCAAGCCTACAGGTTCTGGTGTTCCCAGGCGGTCTCCCATCCAGGTACTAACCAGGCCCGATCCTGCTTAGCTTCCGAGATCTGACGGGATCGGATGCCACAGGGCTACAGCTGCAGGCAGTCAGCAATATATAAGTTATTTAATAGCAAGGTCTTTAAATAAGAGTGAAAAGAACAAAATAAAAATACTACTAGTACTAATTACAAAAGGAAATGCATGTGTATGTGCTTGGATAGAATGGGACGGGGCACATGAGAAAAGAAAAATGTTTATTAAAGACATTTTGAAATTTTCTCTCATTCCTTTTTAGCTTTCGGCCCCTTCTATATTAGCATTTTTTGCATATCATCACCAGTTACCTAGAAATTGATTATAACAACTCTGAGAAATAACTCTTTTTATTTGTAGCTTTAAATATAACTTTATTGAGTTAAAAATCTTACAAATGTGGCAGCTGAAAGTCAAAAGCCTGTCTGGAGGAAGTTGTGGTAAATAATTATATCTGTACTATATAACTGTTTATATAAAGTTTATATACATAATTGTAAGTTTATCATCTCCTTTGATTCCTGTAAAGACCTTCTGAGACATGTAAGTCAGTTATATTATTCCTGTTTTATAGATGGAGAAACTGAAAATTAAGAATGAGATGAACTTCTAAAGTCATACATAGTGAGTCCAGTCACAGGGACCATAATAAAACCAGTCCTCCCTATTTTAAATCCAAAATTTTATTTCCATTTAACTATGATACTGCTCTTAAAAATATTCTAAAATAACATGGGCTAAAAGCATTGTTTCACTTCAAAGTACTTGCTGTTCTTTGAAAGTATAAATACTCATAAGATTTGTCTCTTTAAGAATATGTGAATATAAGCTTTCCTTAAAACAAAAAGTTTAGTTTTGTGTCCAGTATGAATGTTTAAGGCCCATAGGAGCATTGTCAAATTCTGATAGAAACATTAAAAAGTCCTTGACTCATATTCCACTATTTGGACAGCTGAATATAATCCTTAAAAGTTGACATTTATATCGGAAACACTGACAGGACACAAAATCTATAAATGGCCATGATGGCGGGGACAGAAATGATTTTTCAAATACGGTACTTTGGCAGGGACACTAGGGTGCAGCATTGTCCCTTTTCTGTGGCAAGGTAATGCATTCAGAGAAAATAAAACACAATTTCCTTGAAGTAATGCCAGGAACCAAGAAATAAAATCTAAAGGCACAAAACATTATCTTTTTTCCTGTAAACCTAAAGTTGTCAGACTTCTGCCAAAAGTGGAACCCGCTCTCCCTTGAGGGTCAAATGTTCCTTCTGGTCTGCTGCACTGCTTCATGTACTAAGGGGTACTAACAGTGCTGCAAGGACTGCAGACTGTGCTGGAGGAGGACAGAGGTCCCTGCAGGTTTTTAAGTACAGGAAAGCAGTGATGGCCTTCAGTGCTGGCAAGCAGATTTCAGTGAAGATTGTCTTTCCTTTTACTAAAATGACACTGGATTGTCCGATGTTCCTAGTTCCCTCTTTAAGATCACATGCACGCAAAATACACTCAAAGTCATGAGGAAAATAGGTGAGAGTTCAGCAGTCAATGAGTGAAGATCCTGAGATACAGAAACTGGAGTAGCAGGAGGGCTTTGTGTAGAATTTATCCATCTTACAGGACGGTTGGAAGGAGAAGCCATAGCAGTAGGTGCTCCTAGACCTGGGAGGCCTCCAGACAATACAAAACAAAACACCTAAAACAAAACTAGTGAATGTTTTCAGGCCTTAAAGCCCCAGGGTTCTGAATCAGCAGCAGCACTGCACTGACAGAAGTCTACCTGAGCAGCCTTTGTCCCAGAACAGAGTCAGGGTCCAGTTTAATTCCAACTGCTTTAAGTAATCATGCTTGAATAGATAGTGCTAACTTGTAATTCTGTCCAGTAGGGGCCCTTTTTTCAGTCTTACAGACTCCAAGTTTCATAAAAATCATTGGGATTCCTCTGAAATGTTACAAACCAATGATCATGGTTATTTTTAGTCAGAATGCCCACTTTCATTCTACTCCAGCCCAATTCTGATGGAGTTTGACAAATGCAGAAATGCCATACCACATGCTTTGTGAGAAGCAATACCTCAGTTACTTTCTAGCAACATGAATGCATGCACATCCTCACATGCACGAACATGTAGACATTCATGAAACTGCAAATCATCAAGGGGCTATGTAACAAACGACTAGAACCAAAGAATCCGAGTCCAAGAAAAGAGACCTTACATCAGTTTCATTTTTCAGATGAACAAATTAAGGAATAAAAGGGTTAAACAATTAATGACGAACTATAGTAACAACAATTGCTAACATTTTGAAAGCACTTACTATGTGTTAGGCACCGTGTCAGCCCTCTTGATTTCCTTAAGTTTTCATAGTTATTTAGCCATGGACCTAGGATCAAAACCTAGGATTCCAATCTCCTATTTTGGTGCTCCAAAGAAAAATGGGAGTTTGTAGGATCCCATCCTTGGACCAAGAAAAGAAAAAAGAAAAGAAAACAGAGAAGAAAAGAAAAGAACAATGCAAAACCAACCTGTATGACCAAAGCCACTGGATGGGAACAGGACCCACTAGACAAGGATGGGTTACTAGGCCACCAAACACCCCAACTTTGATGGGCAGTGCATTTGAAATGACCATGAGCAGACAACATATCTACACTAAAGAGCTGGAGCTTAGTAAAGAGCAGAAAGAAAAGCAGCAAAAAGACCCACACAGGCAACATACAGATCCCAAAAGCAGAGCGGTCAGGCCACACATCATGATGAGCTCTGCACTAGACAGCACTTCTACCCTGTCCCCACTCACCACACAAATAGTAACATTGTCTGCTGCAGCAGCTTGTGGTGCGAAAGACAAGAGATAAACATTATATGAACATCAGAGGAAAGTCACCATAAATGTTTCAATGCTAAGGCCACTGATGTAAAATTATAGCTGTTACTTACTCCAAGATTTTTCCTAGTTGATCCACATCTGAATTTCCACGAAAAAGGGGCCTAAAAGAATAAAGATACATCTTAAGCAAGGAATTTTCTGAAGTTACATTGCAATTACATTTGTCAACATTCTTGTTCAACAGGAAGCCAAATATTCTCTATGGGTGAGAAAGAAGTAAAGAATGGTGACATCTTTCCAGTGAAGGCTTACCTTGTGTTTCACTTATGGTAAGGATCTCTGAAGGGCACCTACCAGGTGGTAGCTGACTCCCAGGTTTCACAGTCATGATGTCCTACTTGCAGTCATTGCAACAACACTGCTACTACCATTTACAGGCCTAGGTTTCAAAGTTCAACTTAACTTGGTAATGGGCGGGGGGGAACCTATCAGTCCTAGTCTTGCACCATGGTACGTGAACTTCTTGGTGAAAAGAACACCTTTTATGCCACTGTTATCAGAACACTTCTTCATGATCCTCTCTTCTGTTTGTCCTAAATCCTGCAGCAAGCCACTTCTGGTCTACTTTCTTAATTATGTCCCTTTCTTATCTCCCAATATCATGGTTGCTAAACCATTACAGATTCAAAATCTTAACACTAGGCTTCAGAGGCAAGGTTTTCCTCTTCTGAACACACAGTCCTCCTTGTCTACAACTGAGCATGTAACTGGCAATTAAACTCCCTTTGTGATACTTCTGGTATTTTCCCAAATAGATCAAGTAGCCTGTTGAGGGTGGGGACTTCCCTAAGATTCCCTACAGTCCCTGCTCTAATGCTTTAACTAGTATATAATTATTATTTTGTTTGATATTGTATATAACTATGGTATATAAGTTAAGTCTCATTCCTCAATGAATAAAATAAATAGATGTTTTTCAACACTAATGTATTTTAAAACACATATGTAGCTGATTATCAAGAATCCTGTTTCAGGTTGGGGATGTAGCTCAGTGGTAGAGTACTTGCTTACCATGCACAAAACCCTGGGTTTGATTCCTAGCAGTGAAAAAAAAATTCATATCCCAGCTTTGCAAAAATAAAATCATATTTCCTTTTATACTAGCTATCAATTTATAGGGGGCTGGGATTTAGCTTAGTTGGTAGAGCACCGCTCTGCAGTCTCTGAGGTCCCAGGTTCAATTCCTAGCACCACAAAAATAGGAAGGACATGGCAATCCATTCCCAAGGTAATCCCAAAACAATCAGCCACGGAAAACCCTATGAGGGTCGCTATGAGTCGGACACGACTCGACAACAACATCAGCAATTTATTGAGCCTTGAACTTGACCTCTTGAATATTTTTTATGCACAATGCACGTACTTGTTATATAGGTCAAAGATGAAGAATCCTGAAGAATCATAGTATTTCAGTGGTTAGAAGACACTCAAAAACTCCTCAATCTTACTTTCTATTCATGTCATTATTCCTGAAAATAACTATGGCAATGTTATGGTCTGAATTTTGTCCCTTTCAAATTTATATGTTGGAGCCCAATCTGGAGTATCTCAGAATTTGATTGCATTTGGAAATAGAGCCTTAGGAGGTGATTAAATTGAAATATGGTTGTTAGGGTGGGATCTAATCCAATGTGACTCCTTAATAGAGGAGAAATTTGGACACACAAAGAAACACCAGAGGTGCACATGTACCCAGAGAAATGATGACATGAAAATACAGTAAGAAGGCAAGCCAAGGAGAGAGGCCTCAGAAGAAACCAAACCTACGGGTACCTTGATCTTAGGCTTCTGGCTTACAGAACTATGAGAAAATAAATTTCTGCGGTTTAAGACACTCAATTGAGTATTTTGCTGTGGAATCTCTAGCAAATTAATACAAGCAACTTGCATATCACTTATACTATCAAATTCACAAAGAATCACAGAGCTGGGTCCTAAAAGACATCTAGACAGGTCTTTTTATAGTGCTGGGGCTCAAACTCAGGGCCTCACACATGCTAGGCAAGCACTCTAGCCACTGAACTACACCCAACCCCTAGACAGGTCTTAAAAAATAGCAAAGTTAGAAGTAAAAGTCTTTCCTAAAACTTAAAAAAAATAAAAGGGAAAAAATGGAATTTTAGCAGCTATCTTTTATTGAGTGCGAATGTTGTATCTGGCAGGGTGCCAAGTGCTCCCCTAACATGATCTCATTTAATTCTCATAAAAATTCTAGGAGAAATGTAGTATTATTATTATTGCTATTTTCAGATGAAGAAACAGGACTGGAGATGTCACATGACTTAACTAGCACATAACAAATTGTAGACTTAAAATTCAAACCAGGTCTGCCTTGCCTCAGAGCCTGTACACTTCATTATTATGTCATAATACTTTTATTTTGGTTACTAATGTTCCTTACCTCAGGCTCTTCAGCTAAGCCTCTGGGAAGAAACAGCATGGGACTCCAAAGGAGACTTCAGCGACCTAATATTTCACAAGGTAGGGCCTGTGGCATTCTGGACTCAGTCTGCTCTGCAAGTGTCTATGTGTCTCTACATTCTTGCTCTATTTTAACAAGGAATGAAACAGTCCACTAGGTTAATTGATGCACTCTATTTTCTGGTAGGGCTGGGATTTAGCTCAGTTGGCAGAGCCCTGCTCTGCAGTCTCTGAGGTCCCGAGTTTGATTCCCAGCACTGCAAAAATGGGAGAAGGATGTGGCAATCCACTCCCAAAGCAATCCTGAAACAATCAGCCATTGAAAACTCAGAAGGCTCGCTATAAGTAAGACATGACTTAACTGCACCTAACAACAACAACAACAACAACAACAACAACAACAACAACAACTTTCTGGTAAACTTACTGATGTCTGCATAGTCTGAAAGTGGGTGTCCCTCTACAATGATCCGTGGGAACCTAATACTAAAAACAATAGTATTAAGAAGTGGGGACTTCTGAGGCTTTATCTTCATGAATGAGATTGGTGCCCTATAAAGGAGCTTGCAGGGTGCTGCCATGCCCCTTCTGCCATGTGAGAAGGCAGCAAGAAACTGCCATTTTTGAAGCAGATACCCTTCACCAGATAATCTTTATCTTGGACTTCTCACCTCTAGATCTGTGAGCAAGAAATTTCTGTTGTTTATAAAATACTACCCACTCTACTATTGTGCTACAAAAGTCAAACAGACTAAGACAATGGCCCTTCTAGATTTTAATTTTTAATTTTCTTGCAGTTCTGGGAATTGAACTTGGGGCCTTGCATATGCTATAGAAGCACTCTACCACTGAGCTACATCCCCGGAACGTCCTTATAGGTTTTTAAATAATCTAATCTTTTATATTTGCTTTGCCCCTAATGAATCACTATACTGTTTTTTATTCTTTCTAAAGCATTGAACTGGGATTTTTTAGAAACAATACTTCTCACTGGGCCCTGTGGCACACGCTGGTAATCCCAGCAACTCAGGAGGCAGAGACAGGAGGATCATTAAGTTCAAACCAGAGGCAGCCTCTGTAACTTAATGAGACTATGTGTCAAGATAATAAATAAGGAAGGGGCCAGGCACAGTGGTGCATGCCTGTAATCCCAGCGATTTGGGAGGCAGAGGCAGGAGGATCACAAGTTTGAGACCAGAGGCAGTCTGCATAATTTAGCAAGACCCTATCTCAAAAAGTAAAAAAAAAAAAAAAAAAGGGCTGGGGGGTGCAGCTTAGTGGTACAGCACTTGCAAGGCATGCAAGTGTGAGTCCCTGGGTTCAACCCCCAGTACTGCAAAGAAAAAAAAAAAAAAAACCCAAAAAAGAAAGAGGCTAGGGTTCGGCTCAGTGGTAGAGCACTTGCAAAAAATGTGTAAGTCCCTGGGTTAAGCTCCCCAGTACTGCAAAACAAACAAATAAACAAACAAAGACCGAACAATTCTTTCTTTTCACACTCATGTTTCCTTAATATTAAATTATGAAATTACAAAAACTAAGTACAGGTGCCATTATGAGGTTTAGGAACAAATACTACTGACCCCTCCTTGTTAAACATACATTTTAAATGGCTTGAGCACTGGGCGCACCAGGTTGGTAAATTCATACAGAGAATGGAGCACTGGTTAACCTGATGAACTAATTAAGTAGTTATGTAAACATGCCAACCCCATCAACTTTTATGAAGACTGGTATCCCCACAGGCAGGTGTGAAATTACCTTTGAGTATCATGGAGCAGCTTAACATAAATTCATTGGCCATTACTATTGGACAGTAAACAAAGCAGACTATCTTGAATGGATGTTTCTTCTAGGCAAAGACATAAGACTATCTCTTTTTGGGGTGTGTGTGTTTGGGCTGCTAAAACAGAATGCCATAAATAAAGGAGCTTAAAAAAAGCCAGAAATTTATTCCTCACAGTTTTGGAGAATAAGTCTAAGTGAGACGCTCAGTACACAGATGACTGTCTTCATTCATTCATCCATTCATTTATTTTCTGTAGTATTGATGGTTGAACCCAGGCAGGGCCTCATACATGTAGGCAAGTGCTCTACCACTGAGTTGCACCAGCAGCCTCTTTTTTGTTTTTTGTTTTGACACAGGGTTTCCAATCAATCAATCAATCAATCAGCCATCGTGCCTGGCTTGATAGCTACCTACTTGCTTCCTCAAGCAGTAGAAAGGGCAAAAGACCCCTCTGCCCTCTTTTATATGGACACTAATTCCATTTGTGAGGGTTCTTCTACCTTGATAACTTAAACACCTCCCAAAGGCCCCATCTCCTAATACCTTAAGGGTTCAGATTTCAACATATGGATGTAGGGGGACATAAATCTTCATCCTGTAGCAATGGGCATTGAATCCCAGACTGAAGCTCAGTTGTGGCAGTGGCTCATGCCCTTACTATTTTGGTTTTCAACTCCCTTTTCATTTCTGTCCCCTGACGATATTCTTTCTTTCTGGCTCCATGATACCTTAAAACAAATGCTTGCTCTATTTTATTTAACATTTGCGAGATGTTTTAGCAGAAGACTTTCAGGTCATCTATTCTATCATATGTCTAGGATCATAAGTCTTTACCTCTACTTATTGGTTGGATTTGACCTACAAAATGAAATATGATTGCCTCCTTGAGTTACAACTGGCCATCAGTGTGGCCTCTAATAAGAAGTGTAAGCAGAGGGTCTGCATCATAGCCACTATTCTATGAACATTCATTAAAACTTGCTTTGGGAAACACTAGAATCTCTGAGGCAACAAATTGCTTTACAGGTCAGAATGACTTTCACCACCACAAGGAGACCTGGTGACTCTGAGCTCTATTAACTTGGCTTTGCAGCAGATGTGGGCTGGCTTGAGTTACATGGAGTTGCTCAGCCCTGATTGTATGTAGTCAGCTCCTATTAAAAGTGACCTTGGGATGCAAATGTACAGCTACAACACAGTGAAAATGGGTCCCAGGAAGGAGGGAATAGTCTGAGGGGCTGACTGTGCATGTGATCAAACTTTTAGAACCATCTGGGTTTTGGCTGAAAATTCTGAATGTTTGAATGAGCTGGTTTTATGATACAGGATGCACATCAGGAGCATGGAGAGAGGTATGATGGATTCAGAGGAAGGGTGAACTCTTTCATCAGGGTGAAATCTTGATATGCTAAGGTACAACATAGAGAGGTAAGAATAAGACTGCTGTAGGGACCTTGTAGGATCTATCTGTCTTTAAATAAAGCTCTGTGGTTAAAAAACAAAAAACAAAACCTCAGGGATCTTTTCATTGAGGTCATTTGGAGTAATTATTCCCTCCTTAGGTTAGCTGAGTTAAATAATCTTAAATTCATATAATTCATGGCATATTTTAGGTGGACAAATATGAACACAAACCTTTGATTGTATTATCTGTTTTAGTGGTGAGGAGGAGTTTAATTCTATCATCTTATAACTGCAGGAATGATTCAGCAAACACACATGGGTGTACACACAAATACATATGCACACACACAAACCCTCCCCCCCCATCAATGAGTGGGACTGGGCTGGATCTTTATCCATGACATAGAACTGTGCTGGTAAAGGGTTGAAGAAGCAAATAAAAGAAACAGACTCAAAGAGAGAGAGATGGTAAGAGAGAGACAATCTGAAGGGCCTAATGTAACTTTGAGCTCAGTTTCATCCCATTGCCTGAAAGTCTACCCCTTCTGAAAATTGTAGGGCATACTTTGAGAGGTTGTCCATGAAGACTGAAGATTGTGAAGGAGCCTATAATATGTAGGAAGCCTATGATATGTAGGGACACAGAGGCTCATAAAAGACAAAAGGCTATACAGTTTTTAAAAGGAAATGATCCACTAAGCCAAACCATCTTGTTTGTTTTCAGACATAAGCCCTCTAGGTGATATATCTACTAATTCTTTTAAACTAGTAATCTAAAAATAAAATTAGCAAGAGATATTCTGTTAAGAGTGGTAAACTGAAGGCTGCTTTTGTATTTTTAATTTCTTCTTAGCTAGGCATAGTTATGCACCCTGTAATCCCAGTGACTTGGGAGGCAGAGGCAGGAGGATCTCAAGTTTGAGGACAGAGGTGGCCTGTTTAACTTAGCAAGACTTTGTGTCAAGATAAAAAAAAAAAAAAAAAAAAAAGAGGAGGCTGGGGCCACAGCTCATGGTAGAGCACTTGCAAAGTATGCATAAGGCCCTAGGTTCAGGCCTTCAGGATCCTATCCCCCAAATTCTTCCTTTTACACATTTTTGGAGGTTAAATAACAAAATGGAAAGATAACACCTACCAAGAACATCTCAAAAAAAAGACTGTATAATTGCTTTCCTAGCTTAACACACAAGGACAAATACTTTTATCATATAGGAGATTACCAAAGGTCAGTGAGTTTCATACATACGCTATGTCAAAAATTACTTACGTTAGCTGATTTTCCAGTAGCTTAAGCAAGCACTTAGGATAACAGTACACAAACTTTATTAAAGACTTTTGTTGCCTCTGAATTTCCGGAACCCTATTTCTAATCTTATGTCACCTAGCTTATGATCCTCCTTTTGCTTCGGAAGACTGTCTCCAAATTCATTTCTTGGGATCGTTCTTTTCTTTCTTCTTTTTCTTTTATAGTACTAGGTGGTTGAACCCAGGGCTTGTGCATGGCAGGTAAGTGTTCTACCACTGAGCCTCATTCCTGGCCCCTTTAAAATTTTTACTAGTTTTTATTTTGCAACAGAGTCTCATTAAATTGCTCAGGCTACCTCTGGTCTGGAACTCATGATCCTCCTGCATCAGCCTTCCCCATTGCTGGTACTGGAGGCATGCACCCTGAGGGGTCACCCTCCTTGAATTTGTGAAAGTTGAAGTCTTAATAATTTCCTCTCTCATTTCTTACTTTGTAATTAATATGCTAATTTTTCAGGAATGTTTGTTGATTAAGAAAAAAGTTTGGTGATAGACTCCTAGAAGTGAATCCCTATGTAGTCATTTCTCCCTGAATGACCATAGGAAAGTTCTGTAACCTCTATGAACCTTAGTTGCCTCATCTGTAAAATGGAGCTAACAACATCTACCTCATAGGATCAAGTAAGTGAGATTATGAATATATATTACCCACTAGAACCCCTACCTTTGAAACAGACTTACAAGTGGTAACTAAACACACACACACACACACACACACACACACGCATGCACACACAATGGGACAATTCTCTTCTTCCTAGTCAGTATTATACACAGGTGATAAATGTTTCACTTGGTGAATAAGAAAGGAAAGGGCCACGTCACCATGTGATGAGCTCCCAAGTCATATTTAACCCTAACAGTCCTTTCTCTGGCCTGCAGCTATAGCCCTGTGGCATCCGATCCCGTCAGATCTCGGAAGCTAAGCAGGGTCAGGCCTGGTTAGTACCTGGATGGGAGCCTCCTGGGAACACCAGAAGCTGTAGGCTTGGGAGAAGGACCTGGCAACCCCCTCCCAAAAATCAATCTGCCATTGAAAACCCTATGAACAGCAGAGAAGCACCAACAATACTGTTTCCCCTGTTGCACAGAGGGTCGCTATGAGTCGGATACTGACTTGACGGCACCTAACAACAACAGTCCTTTCTCTGGGTCACTACATGTATCTTTACTGAGGAAAACAATGAATTTTGTAAAGAATGAATGCTAAATTTTCTAATGACAATTATTTAATTCTGAATTAGCAATGTAATTTCCTCTTCTGTATGTAGTTTTCTAAGAGACTTCAATCATTATGTACTACAGTCTATTATCAGTGGGGTGAATTTTCTCGGGTCAAATTACAAAAGGGGACCAAGTTTTAGATTACATGTCTTTTTAAACAAACAACTAAAAGAACATATAAATACCATTCATAATCTCAATGAAAAGTGGAAAACAACATTTACAAGTGGGGTATGTTTCCTAGTAGAGGAGAAGTGTATACTGATATGTCTGTTAGAGAAAGGAAATGATTCATACATAATGGAAGATGAAAGACTTCATTTATAAATATTTTCATTGTACTGAGACGACAAGGAAACCATGGGTCACCCTATAGAACACCTCTGTAACCTGCATTTGACCTGCGGCTGTTTTAGCTGCTATCTTTCCTGATTAGTAGAGGAATTTTCCATGTTCATAAAGTGACCTTTTGAAAAATACTGCCCTACTATTTTATTCTTGCTCCTATGTTCTGTTCTACAGTTGCTTTCTGTTAAGTTAAAAAAGTTCTTATCACCATATAATTACCACCTACTCAAATGATCAGATTAAGCAGAAAATCAACTAATTGATTTACCTAGTACTAATTCAGTGATCATCCACTAAGTACATAAAGCTGCAATGGGAGCAGGCACATACCAAAATTTTATACATATACAAGTAAATATTTTAAATATATAAATATTTTAAATTATATTACATAATATGGTCCTTACATATTATGTATGTGGTATACATTTTAATAGGAATTTAAGTTATAAATTTACATTCATATAATAAACTAATTAAAATATAAATGTATAAATACACATATGCACACACCAAACACTGTCATAATGATCCTTTCTCCTAAAGGAGACAGATAAACAAATGTAGCATCCACAAATTGAAATGTTTGTCTCATTTTACTAGTGGAGGATTGATGTTCAGGGAAAATGCTTAATCTTTACTGGACTATCTGCAAGTGGTCTGATTAACCTTGTAACAGATGAGAACTTATCTGAAGAAACACAATGGGGCAGCTGGCTAGGCTGGTTTGTTTGTCTTCAATGAACAGCAAAACAGAAGCAGTGTTTAGAAAGACTAATTTGGTGGGGGTCTATTGAGTAAATCAGAGGGGATGAAGAATAAGGCAGGGAGGCCAATTGGGAGGTCAGTGCAGGAGAGATGATAAGGGCCTACACTAAGTGGAATGAGGGAATAAGAAGAGATGCAAAGACATTTAAGGGAAGATCATCAGAAGACAGACTAAACCTGACTTGGGAGGAGAAGCATGATTTTAAGTTTGTAGTTTCAGTAAAGTCATGCAGAATGACATAGGGTGTTGTGTGTGGGGGGGACTGGAAGATAATTTTATTTTAAACGTATTTCTTTATCATTAAAAAATGTACCAAATAGTTCATTAAAATTTGAAGATGAGGAATGTACAAAAAATAAAAAAGAAGTTAGATACTTAAGTGTGCCCACAAGAATTGAAAACACATGTCCACACAAAAATTTGTACATGAATGTTCTTAGCGGCATTATTCTAAATGGGCAAATAGTGGCAACAACTCAAATGTCTATCACTTGATGAATGGATAAACAGAAATGTGATACAGCTACACAGTATGATATCACTTAGTTATAAAAAGAACAAAGGACTGATACAACATAGATGGCCCTGGACAACCCTTATGAGCAAAAAGAAGTCAATCACAAAAGAAAACACATTGTATGAGTATATTTATATAGAAAAGACCAATCTATAGAATCATAGAGTAGATTAATTGTTGCCCAGGACTACAGGTTTTGGGGAAGTGACTAGATAATACATTGAATATCTATGTCCCTACAACATTCAAATGCTGAAATACTAACCCCAAAGGTGATGGTGTTAGTAGGTGAGGCATTTGGCAGGTACCGAGGTCATGAATGGGATTAGTGCTCTTATAAAAGAGACCCTGAGAGCCCCTTTCCCCTTTTATCATGTGAAGATACAATAAGAAGGCTGTCTGTGAACAAGGAAGTGGTCCTCACCAGACATGGAATCTCTGCTGGCTCTTTGATCCTGGATTTCCCAGTCTCTTCAACTGTGAGAAATTACTTCTGTTGTTTATAAACCATCCAGTTTACAGTATTTTGTTATAGCAACTCAAGATGCCTAACACAAACTGCTAATGGGTATGGAGTGAGTTTCTAGGGTGATGAAAATGTTCTAAAATTCAATATGGTTATGGTGGCATAAGAAATCAAAAGACACATTGCTCTGGGAAAAGCTGTGGCAAAAGATCTCTTTAGAGTATTGAAAAGTAAAGATTTCACATTGAAGACAAAGGTGTACCTGACTCATGCCATGGTATTCTCAGTCGCATGATATGGTTGGGAAAGATGGACACTGAACAAGGGAGACAGGAAAAGAATTGATGCTTTGAATTATGATGCTATAGATGACTCTTGACTATACCATGGACTGCCAAACAGATCTGTCCTAGAAGAAGTGCAACCAGAGTGATCCCTGGAAGCAAGGATGGCCAGACTGCATCTTACATATGTTGGGCATATAGTCAGGAGAGACCAATCCATGGAGAAAGACATCGTGTTTGGGAGAGTGGCAGGTCAATGAAAAAAAGGAAAACCCTCCACCAGATGGATTGACACAGTGTCTGCAACAATTGGCTTAAACATAAATAAGACACAGAATCAGGAAGGGTTTTGATCTGCTGTACATAGGGTTGCTATGAGTTGGACTCAACTCGATGGCACCTAACAACAACAAGTGAAGCATAGTGACAACTATTTATTTTTACCATATGGTTAATCATGTTCTCATCTAAAAATATGTGCTCTGTAAATTCTGAATAACCTAATAATATAGTCTGAATCTCTTCTAACATCTGATTTTGTAGATTAAGATTAAATAATAAACCAACTGCCTATGTTAAAAAAGGGGACAGTCTTCTGAGTATTATATGCTGTACTCTGGATGGTGAGGTTATGGGTGATTTTTTTTTTTTTTTTTTTTTTTTTTTTTTTTTTTTTTTTTTTTTTTTTTTTTTTTTTTTTTTTTTTTTTTTTTTTTTTTACTTTTTTCTATTCGCAGCATTTTAGGAGCACTTCTTTTAAAATCAGAAGGCAAAAGGCCAGTAACACTGCTACTTATCATATATTGTATGTGTGTGATCTATTCACCTTATTTCTTCAT
>VMDO01012468.1:0-62114 GCA_007922755.1 Pedetes capensis | reverse complement strand
TTATTCTAATTTTCTTTGTGATATATTACTTTGCTTGCTCAGATGTCCTTGGTTTGATCTAACGTGCATTTTTCACACTGTTGGATTTTCAGGAAGTTATTTATATTTATAATTGAGAGTTGAGATTTGTAAGTAGTGAGAATTAAAGATGGTGTCCCCAGAAGAAATGAATGCAACAATATTCCCTCCGTAAAGTGGCTTTGTAGCCCTGTGGCATCCGATCCCATTGGATCTCGGAAGCTAAGCAGGGTCGGGCCTGGTTAGTACCTGGATGGGAGACCGCATGGGAACACCAGAAGCTGTAGGCTTGGGAGAAGGACCTGGCAGCCCCCTCCCAAAAATCAATCTGCCATTGAAAACCCTATGAACAGCAGAGAAGCACTGACAATAATGTTTCCCCTGTTGTACAGAGGGTCGCTATGAGTCGGATACCGACTCGATGGCACCTAACAACAACAAAGTGGCTTTAGATTCCTTTTCATAAAGGAGCTTTGTGAGGAGAGGGTGCATGTTTATAACCACTCATATTTTTTCTAGGTTGTCCAGCCTTTACTTGATAGATGTAAGGGCTACTTGTTCACAAGCAGGTGCTCTCCCTCTTTGGCCCCAATAAAATCTGTAAGTTTCTTATGGCAGATTCTCTGTCTTATTTAGAGAACTTCAGTTTGAGGCTCATGGTTCAATCAGAAGCATAGCAATTCTGTTGCTTACTATGCACTACCCAGTGGTGCCCCCTGGCCTGCTGTCTTTGACCTTTGTGTTCTTTATGACTTCTGGGAGGCACACTCACTCCTTTAGTATTCTTCTCTCATGTCTTTTCAGAGGTACAGGTTCAGCTCTATTATATTTTACCATCAATCTGGTCCCATCTGCCTCACTTCTTCTAGAAATTCCCCCACTGTTCTGGTCTGTGGCTGGCACTCTTCCCGGGTTTCAAGTGCTACCATGGATTCATTCTTATTTTTAAATCTGTTATTTGAGTGGCATCATGGGTAGCAGAAAAGATTAATACATATGCTCAGATATCTACCATGAAGCAGAAAAACTCAAAAGTTTTAGTATTAAAAATGGATGCTTCTTTCTTCTCAGGAATCAGCAGTTTCTTTTATAAAACTCAATTTTTCTTTTTGTTTACAATTTGAGTAATTTTTTCAGAAATACTAAGTGCTGAGTATTTTGACACATGTTCAGCACATGTTTTACTATATGTTCTCAAGCATGCAAACTCAGTATTTTTCCCTTTTGCATATTAAAAAGCAAATTCCTGGGAAGTTTTAATTAGTAAGTAATTTTTAAATAATGTAATATTTTCCAAAGTCATACTTTTAAGGACAAATTGACCTAGACATAGAACAGGAGACTTTATAGCACAACTTAAAATACTAAATTTTGTGGTTTTGTAATTTGGTTCAAGACTAGTGCCATATGTAAGAATTTCCTCACTGTATATTTTGAAAAGAGCATTAAATATTTATACTGATTTTGGGACTCTAATCCACTAGATATTTAGCTTCTGCAGGTGTATCATCCTAGTGACCCCTAGTGACCATTTTCCTTACCTCTTCGGAGACAATATTCACTATAATACATTAGAAAATGTGTATTCACTTATCCACTTAACATTTATTAATAAATAAATGTATATTTATACCTATAGCACTTGGAGTAATAATGATCTCTGTCATCTATATATCAATGGTATCTATTTGATCGAGTGCTGCTCTATCCTTTCTAAGGCTCTGGGTTCAATCCCCAGAAATGCAAACATGGGAGAAGGACTTGGCAGCCCACTCCTGACAACAATCCTGAAACAATTAGCCATTGAAAACACTGTGAATAGCAGAGAAGCATTGACAGTGCCAGGCATAGCACAGAGTTAGGTAGTGTTTCATTCTGTTGTACATAGGGTTGCTATGAGCTGGACCTGACTTCAGGGCACCTAACAACAACAAATATTTCTTTGGTATAAGGATTGGTTATACTACCATGAACATTTCTGGAAAAAAAAACTAAACAGTTAAATGATAATATTTATGAGTAGAGATGAAACTTAGAGCATTTTATAATTTGTCTCATCCTTTTAACAGTTGTGGTCCTCTATAATTTTGAGAATCCAGTGCAATGCATTTTTTAAGCTGTCATTAATAACCACAGAATTCTGGGAGGGAAAAATTGCTTAGTTTTTTTAAATTTTGAAATAAGAAAAATTTAAAAATTGCAGCTCATCATTTAAGCAATAAGAAAACTTGAGACAAGTGAAATTGTCTAATGTTAACATCATTCAAATGACTGAAAATCATTCTTTATAATGGTTTACCATTGATATACTGTTTTTCCAAATAAGATTGAGCCTTGAGAACGATCAAGTCTAGTTTATGTATTTCTTTGGTAACTACCACTTGCCAAATCATGGAGCCTGGAATTAGACTAGAATCTGTTTTTGTATTCTCTAAGAAGGAAGGGGGCTGGGGTCTAGCTCAGTTGGTAGAGTGTAGCTCTGCACTCTCTGAGGCATTGGGTTTGATCCGCAGCACTGCAAAAACAGGAGAAGGACAAGGCAATCCACTCCCAAAGCAATCCTGAAACAATCAGCCATTGAAAACCCTATGAGGGTTGCTATGAGTTGGACACGACTCGAAGGAACTTAACAACAATAAGAAAAGAGTATACAAAAATCTCTACCATCACTACTCTTCCAAGAGTTAATTTCACTCTATTTTTAATCAATATTGTAATTGAGGCAATTAAACATGCACAGGGAACATTGTAGTTAATTCACTTACTACATGTAACTTTATTTTCTTTATTTCCTGGGCCCTTTAAACCATTTTCAAAGACCTAAGTAGGACTACAGATGGTATCTGGATAATAGGAATAATTTCCTTCTTTTCCCTTCCCCTTTTCCTCCCTTATCTTTTCCCTCCTCCTTCCCCATCCTGCTACCTCACCTCAAGTCAATCCTCTCTCTTTTCTTTCCTTTCATTCTTTGGGACTGTCATTTTACTCTTAGACTAAAAGTATAATTTACAAATTGATAGTCCAAGTCTGTATTCTAAGTTTATCTGAAGCTCATATTTTGTCTTTATCACGTTTAGTATCTCTTGGAGCAAGTGCGCTCTTTAATCCCCCCCCCCTTTTTTTTCTATTCTGGGCTGCTAATTATATGAGTGCTTGTGATAGTTGCATATTTTTTTCTAATTCACTTATGCTGCTAATTAGTGGTAAATTACTTCTTTTCATCACCCGGTTCTTGAAGGAAGCAACCTATTCTGAAAATGTTTAAAAGCAATGGAAATAAAAACATAACATGGAAGAGTAAATTCATGATTTAGCTCAATGAATCACAGTATTTATTGTAGCTTCTTATAAGTTCAGATTGTCTTCTAACCACATTTTTGTTTTTAATCTACTTTGCTTAATTCTGAAGAAGAAATATATTCCATTCATTTCCAGTAATAGCCAGATGAGAGGAAAATAATTTTTAGTTTCAGAAGTTGCTGTTTTACAGTTTTGAGTAGATACCTAGGGAGGTACCTTATAACAGAAGATCAAGAGTTGACTCAGATTGGGGAAAAACCAAGTTAATCTTATTGAAACCAGAACTAACAGCAAATATTTACATCGCCACTTGGATAAAAGCATTCTAGAGAGTGAATGTTTACCATTTGTTTGTGATTATAAACAAATCAACATTCACTACATAACATTTGTAAAGTAAAGGAAGGAAAGGAAAGAAGCAGCAGCTATAAACTTATCACCAAGAGACATTTATTATTATATTTTGGTACATTGCTTTCCTGTGTTTATACACAAAGGTATACATACTGCAAAGCATAGTTTATATACAGTTTAAGCTTTAAGAAAATTCATCAATTTTATTAGTTGAAAGTGAGGCCAAACTCACATTCTAAAATGATGGAACCATGGGATCAAAATATTCTCTGAACTAAACAATGATCTTATTTCAAACTGATCTATTACAGGCAAATGTCAAATCTTTAAAAGTTCTCTGAAATGGTCTCATTGGTTGTATCATGTCATTTTAATTTGTAATCATTACACGGGGGACTTCCTGTGTGTTTGGTTGTTGAAATCTTAATTTTATTCATTAATTGAGAAGCTCTGATGAACTACACTGTTGAAGAAAGTTTCAAACTCCCTATGAAGAAACTTTTAAATTTACTGCTGCCAAGCTGTTTTAAGACCAAGTGAACACAATAAGCCCTTCTGTTTAAATTGAAGTCAACAGCTGTGCTGTGTGATCCATTTCAGCTAAGCCATTCTCAGGAGTCAGGGCAGATTCAAGGTCATAGGGTTTGATCTGTAGGGCCTTTAAGAAAACGAACACAAAATTATATTGCACTTGGAACATTTAATAAAAAGATATTTCCATAAGTACATTGCTATGGTCCCCTCCTAGGGTTTTGGAAGGAGCCTAACAAGCGAGTGTCCCTGAGACTTGAAGCTTCATTAGCTTCATATAAAATTTGTCTTGGCTCAGGAGTTGACATTAACTTTCCTTTCAGGAGTATAGTTCTATTTCATACCACTATGTTACCAAGTATGGTTTTATAGTCAGTTGTCCCTTTATCTGCCATTTTGTTCCAGGATCCCGTGCAGATATAAAACTCCAAGGATGCTTAAGTCTCTTATGTAAAATGGCACAGTATATGCATGTAACTTACACATGCCCTCCCATACCCTTCAAAACATGTCTAGCTTACTTATAATTCCCAATACAACATAAATGCTATATAAGTGGTTGTTATACTGTATTACTTCAAGAATAATGACAAAGAGAAAGAAGTCTGTGCATGTTCAGGACAGATGCACATCATTGTCTAATATTTTCAATCTGTGGTTCTTTGAATCCTTAACTGCAGAAGTGTGGATGCGAAGGGCTCATAGTACTTTTCCATGGAAAGAAATGGTAAGGGCAGGACTGGAGAAAATGAGGCTGCACTGAAGATGCTATAAGCCAAGCCTAAGATGGGGTCTATTGTTTACCTGAAGCTTCAGGTGATGGCCTTCTCAGTGGCATAATTTTAGTGCATAATTACTCTAGATTCAGAAGCCAAAAAAGGCAGTCTAATCTGGTAGCCAAATGAGGGGACACCAAAAGCAGAAACTGAAATCCAGGTCTCCGGAGCCAAGAATGTAATCAGAAGGGCATTCTAGAGGTGTGGGTGGGTGGACCAGGTGTTATTACATGGCTGGTGCTTACTCCTGAGCTTTGTGTGGATTGTGGCATGGAGGACCCTTGGCTCAAAGGATCAGATATGGGATATAATATAATTACATTGGGACAGGAGCCAGACATCTTCTTAACTTATCAGGATACTCTTCCATAAGACAACTTTCCAAATTTTAAATTGTATATGGAACACATCCTTTGGATTCAGAACATGTGACTCTAAGTCTTCTTGCTAATCTCCTTTTTTTTTTTTTAAATGGTACTTGGGGTTTAAACCCAAGACTTCACACATACTTTGCAAGTGCTGTACTCTAAGCCCATTTTTTTTTTCTTTTTTGAGAAATGGTTTCACTAAATTACACAGGCTGCCTCTTAGCCTGGAACTTGCAATTCTCTTGCCTCTGCTTCTTGAGTCGCTGTGATTATAAGCATGAGCCACTGCACCCAGACTCTTGGGACTTCTTAATAGCTATTTGATCTTTGGCAACAGTTTGATCCTTGAGTTTTAGTTTCCCCATTTGTAAAATAACAATATACAGAGTTTTTCTTGTGGTCTTTTGATATATAACAAAAGTCACATTCATTTTTCTCATGAATCTGCAATTCAAGAAGGGCTCAGTGGGGGCAGAGATGGGGTACTCAAAGGCTGAGGGATAGAGTCATATGCACTTACCTAGTTCATTCACTTGCTGGCCTGTCTGGTAGTCAAGGCTGGCACTCTGCTGGGAGCTTAGGTCCTGACTGGAATGCCTACATAGGGCCCCCTGCTGCTATTTGCTTTCTTCATAGCCTGGCAGCTGGTTTACATGGGCAAATATCCCTAGGTGTCCAGGAGGAAGCTGTATTGCATTTACAACTTCACTTCAAAAGTTATCCAGGGTCACTTGGGCCATAGTCACAGGCTCACCATGATACAGTGGGAAGGAACACAGACTCTGTTTTTCAATAGAGAGTGATAATGTCACATTGTAGGAAGCATATGTGGGATAGGATATATTCCTATGGCCATTGGCAGAAAACACAATCTGCCATGAGGATAATAATAGTTGATGTTTGTTAAGAGCACTTAATATATACTTAGAGCCTGGAGATACATTACCTTGCTAATTCCTCACCATAAGACTCTGAGGTAGAGAGTATTATTATCCTTATTTTCCATATGAAAATGATGTGTTGAGGGAGCCTTTATTTCATAGAGGATATGGCTGATAAGGCAGTTGAGATTAGAACCCATGTCCATGGTGTCTATGCTATTAATCCTTCACTGTGGAATTATTTTCTGGATTAAACAAAAATGTATATATACATGTGCTTTGTGAACTATAAATTTTCTGGGTAAATTTAAGTTTTTTTTTTTTGAGTAAACTTCAGGAAACTTTTCAGAAACATTTTAGATTTCAAACAAAATCCATGTGTCTATAGTTGACTGAAAAATTAGTACTTATATAATGTGATTAGGGAGTTTTGGTATTTTGCAAAGGTAAAAAGTCTCAGAATCTTTGTTTTTTATTTTCTCTGGTCATTACTTTCCCTCATCCTAGCATCCTTGACCACCCTTTGTATTTCTACTATGATACTACAGAACATTAAAACTGCAAAAAGCCTTAGATTTTATAAGGCGCAACTCCTGTTTGTCTTCCCAGAGTATTTGGATGTGGTTCCAGAAGCATTATGACTTTGGAGAATAAATACTGATGTAGAGCATTATTCACCTAATGTTTTCAGGTAAATGTAACATTTCTAGAAGTCAGTTCTAGAGATAGCCCTAAAGAATAGCAGAGTTGGGGCAAAAGATTTTTAATTTATTTTGGTAGTTAAATATTCGGGCATTTTTTATTGGAATTTTTGTTTCCTCTGTTAATATTTAACCAAATAACAACACATGGGCAGTGCAGGAAAGAGAACAGAAGGGTACATCTCCACATTCCAGAGCTTGTATGGCATAGGAAGCAGCCTCCCAAATGGTGCCTGGTTTCAAAGTTGTAGACTTATCATTGAAGATATATGACCTCTTCTTGAGGTACCTTGTGTGTTTCATTAAACAAGACAAAGGGTTCCCATGTGTATAGGTGAGTGTGTTTGTGACTGGGAAATCAATTTCAGTTATTCTGTAATCACCACTAAGGATCTGTCCTACGTGAAGCCTTCTGTGCCGAGGTTGTGGGTAGAACAAAGCCAACACCTCCCTTGGAAGCAACACTCTAGTTTATGGGGAGAGGCTTCCCAGGACAACTTGGGAAGATCACAAGGATTTATAGCCTCTGGTTCAACTTGAGCTGAGCATTGGACTGGGCTCTTAGAGAAGCCAGGCCATTCCATGACTGCTTGAGACAAAAGATCATACTCCGATTGCAGCTGTATGTCTTTTAAAGTCCCACACTCTAGTCCAAGTCAACTCTGTATGGCCAATGTTGGAATCTCTATACTGCAAAGCTGCTTTTGACACTGCAAGGGCCTGTCTTGATCCCTACATTTTGTGTGAGGGGGCTGTCTGACTCCCCATGGAATTTAGATCATCATCTCAGAATTATGATATGACCTGAGGCAAGGCCTCTAGAAGGGTATTTAGTCATAGATGGCAAGTTCTTTGTGTTTTGTTTTTCTATCCAGAAGAAAAATATCACTCTAAGCACAGGCATCCATTTTGCAACCTTGACATTTTGGCTTACTAGACTCTAAGATTTCAGATGTGTTGGCTTTAGAAAAGCAATTATAGGAAGAGAAATGCCAGGTGTCAATTCTCAACCTGATGCTTCAGTGTATAATTAAGATGATTGGTGGAACTGGAAGTCATGAAGAACTATATAGAGTTTCAAATCACACTGCTATGGCTCAAGATCTTGTTGTTAGGTGCTGTCAAGTTGAGTTCAACTCATAGCGACCCTATGTACAGCAGATCGAAACACTTGCCGATTCTGTGCCAGGCAAATGATCTTATTTATGTTTAAGCCCATTGTTGCAGACACTGTGTCAATCCATCTTGGTTTAAAAATGTTTAAAAATGTTTTATTTTATTCCTATTATTTTCCGAGTCTCCAGTGTTTAACCTTTCCTTTCTCTCTCCTATCCCTCTTTCCCTTTCTTTCTTTCTTTCTTTCTAAGAAAAGATAACTTTCTTTCTAAGAAAAGACAACTTTTAAAGCAATTCTTTTTTTTTTTTTCTTTTTTTTTTGCAGTACTAGGGGTTGAACCCAGGGCCTCGTGCCTGCATGTTATGCAGGTGCTGGACTACTGACCTGCACCCCTAACCCCCTTTTTTTTTTCTTTGCTTTTTGAGACAGGGTCTCGCTAAGTTATGCAGACTTCCTCTGGTCTCGAACTTGAGATCCTCCTGGCTCCACCTCCCAAGCCCACTGGGATTACAGGTGTGCACCACCACGCCCAGCTCTTTTAAAGCAATTGTATCAGCCAATGCACTAAACTGTAAAATCCATGTATTTCCTGAAAATAATAATGAAATAAAAGTTCTTAAGAAAAGTAGGTAGAAGATGTCAGATAGTTAAGAGAAAGTGCATGATGAATACACAGTGTGATAAAAAAAATACAGTGAATGATGCTGCCAAGTGCCATCCAACAGAAAGATAAGGATTTTTAATACTGGAAAAAGCATTTTGAATGTTAGTAAAAGTATGTGACAAGTTTCTACTTGTTCAGTACAGTCAGTGGGTATAAATGACAGTTGAAAGAATAGACTGTGAAATGGATAAACAGTGTCATCCTCTATTATAACAATGCTCTGTGACGCATGTCACTCTGCTGTGGCAATTTCTGTCAAATAAAAACATTATAGTGTGTCCTCATCCACTTTATTCACCAGATCTGGCACTGTGTGACATCTGACTCTTGTCCAAAGTCAAAATGACCATGAAAGTAAACATTTTGAATCAAATCAGGACAATGATGCAGCCACAATAGTACAACTAAAGACATTGACGAAAGAGGACTTACAGAACTGCTTCAGCAAGAATGATGGGATAGAGCTCGGAACAGTGGCACATGCCTATAATCCCAGTGACTTGGGAGGCAGAGGCAGGAGGATCACAACTTCAAGACCAGAGGCAGTCTGTGTAATTTAGTGAGACCCTGCCTCAAAAAGTTTTTACATGGTCTGGGATTGTAGCTCAGTGGCACAGCACTTGCAAAGCATGCAAGTGTGAGGCCCTGGGTTTAACTCCCAGTATCAGGAAAAAAAAAAAAAAAGATGGGATAATAGTGTTTCAAGGCAAGGTGACTAATTTGAAGGGGATTAATGCAACATGTCTTTTACTGTAGTAATTTTTTTTAGTACTAGGGGGCTGAACCCAGAGCCTAGCACATACTTTGCAAGTGCTCTACTATTAAGGTGGGCTGGGGTTTAGCTCAGTTGGTAGAGTACTGCACTGCAGTCTCTGAGGTTCAATTCCCAGCACCCCAAAAATGGGAGAAGGACCTGGCAATCCACTCCCAAGGCAATCCCGAAACAGTCAGCCATTGAAAACCCCATGAGGGTTGCTATGAGTCGGATACAGACTCAATGGCACCTAATAACAACTACTAAGGCACATTCCCAGTCCCATTTTTATTTTTTATCTTGGGACAGGGTTTTGTTAAGTTAGGTAGGCTGCCTCTGGCCTTGAACTTGCAATCCTCTTGCCTCTACCTCCCAAGTCACTGGGATTACAGAAGCGTACCACTGCTCCTGGCCTTGTGATTATTTTTTAAAATTTAAATATTTACCATATTTTATCATATTTCATAGTTGATATTAGTTTGACTTTGTTTTTTAACTTTTAATATTATTACTTAAAGTACCATGGCAGGTAAAAACCAAACTATGCTAAGATTAGAAGGAAACTTTATGATAAATTATTTCTTCTCCCCAGTGAACTCATTTTTTACTATACTTATTAATAATAAAGTTATATGGTATTTCTAGAAGGAAAAATCCAGATCTTTTTCCTCTCTTCTTTTTTCCTCCCTCCCCTCCTTCCTTCCGTCTTTCCTTTCTTCCTTCCTTCTTTCCCTTCCTCCCTCCCTGCTTGCTTTCTTTCCTTTCCTTTTCCCTTTTCCTTTTCCTTTCCTTTTCCTTTTTTTTCTTTCTTTTTTGAGACAGGGTCCTGTTGTGTAGCCTAGGCTGGCTTTGAATCCTCTGTGTAGTCCAGGCTGGTATCAAACCTTGCTATTCTTCTGTCTTCAGCCTCCTGAGCACTGGGATGACATAGGTACCACCCCACCTGGCTTGAGAGTCTTATTTTCTATATTAAATCATCATTAATTTTACCAAGAAAAATCTAGAAAAGGTGGCAACTAATGTCTGAGCAGTGCAGCGTTAGGAAGCAAAAGGTTTTACCCAAGCTTGGGCTGTGATTTTGTGGGGCAGAGTAGCACAATTGTTGGACTAGCTCTCTGAAAGTCCTTATAATTTCAAGAGGGAGATAAATATATGTAGAGAAATTTACCATTCAACTTTGTTAAGTAGTTGTTCTTAGAGTGGGATTAGCACTATTAGCCACTGATGACTAAAAATGATGTTCTTGTGTTTTTCTGAACCATTTAAGGTTAATAAATTGGAACGTCCTAGTAGGCTCCGTTTCCTCTAAGGCCTATTTTCCTTCTTGAAAGAAAGTTGCTCCACATAACTGTGGACACATTGCATTATTCCTCAGGAGGTAGAAAAGCCAGACACTGTCTACTTCTGTAAGTGCCTGTTTAATCAGCTAAGACCCGGGCACTGAGAGGACACACACATTTCATTGATTATTTCATTGAACAGTGGCTGAAGATGGATTTGTCTGTACTGACCCAGGATGTTATCATTTTAAGGCAGATTTCAAGACTGTTTTTCTCTTGATGTATTTCTCTTTCAGTGTAGAATGCTGAATGGTAACTGGAATTTTTTTTTATGTGACCCTGAGGTGGAAAGACAGTATGTTCAAAATTAGGAGCCTTGGGTTTCAGTGTGGTATTGCCACTAGTTTCCTTCCTAATTTTCGGCAGATTTCTCTACTTTTACATCCCTCAGCTATAATGAGGGTTATGGACAAAATAATCTCTTCGATCTCCCAGGTTTTAATATTATTTATTACATATATATGATATTCTGCATCCATATTTTTAAATGAAGGGCAGAAAGTCCACATGCAGATTGCTACCTGCAGAGGCTGAACTCCAATTCAGTTGACCATCTGCATACACAGGCTCTACATCCATGATTAACAAAATTTGCACTGAAAATATTAGGGAAAAATTATGTTTGTGTTGAATATATGCAGACTTTTTTCTTGTCATTATTCCCTAGAAAGTAAAGTAAAACAACTATCTGCACAGCATTTGTATTGTGCTAGATATTATAAGTAATCTAGAGATGATTTAAAGTATATGAGAAAATCTATATACGTCATATGCAAACACTGTGCCATTTTATATGAAGGACTTGGGTATCTGAAGTTTGGTATCCATGGGAGGGATCCTGGAATCAATTTCCCATGATGAGGATTGATGACTGTATAATCACATTCCAATGAGAGAGAGAATTTATCAGCCAGACTAATCACATATTTACTGTTTGAAGTGGTCAATGATTACATGTAAGTGAATTTATTCATCCATTGAGAGGTATTGAGTTAGTCCATTGCCTAGGCACCATGCTTACTGTGATGGGTAGAGAGATGTGGACATGGACCTTACCTTCAGAACATTCACACACAGGCATTAAGTAAATACACACTTATGTTTGTCCATGTGCTGTGCTAATTGCTATCAAGTCAGGTTCGATTCATAGCACCCCAATGTGCAACAGAACAAAACATTATCTGACACTGTGCCATGCTCGGCACTATGTCAGTGCTTCTCTGCTATTCATACTGTTTTCAATAGCTTATTGTTTTAGGAGTGGGCTGCCAGGTCCTTCTCCCATTTTTGTGATGCTGGGGACTGAATCCAGGGCCTTAGAGAATGCAGAGCAAGCACTCTACAAACTGAGCTAATCTCCAGCCTCACGTTTATTGTTTATCCATATGTAGCCATAAGTGCTGTGAAGGGAATAAATACAGAACAGAGAAGGAGTCAAGGTGGGGGCCACATGATATTGGGTGGTCAGGGAGGTTCCTCATGAGTAGGAGACCAAACTGAGAGGCTGAAGTCTTGATGATAAATAACTGTAAGTCTTGAAAAGGCAGAGGGAAGCCAATGAATGAAGTCTGCAGGCAAGACAAGAACTTACCACATTTGTATACAAAGCCCAATGTGGCTGCAAGAGTGAACTGACAGCATGACAAGACATAAGGTTGGCAAGGCAGAAAAGGTGGTGGATACTTGGGACACTTCGTCATGAAAGGGTTTTAGGCTTTAAACAATCAGAGGAAAACACTAAAGGGATTTGAATAGTAGATGAAGTGATCCAATTATATTTAAGGTAGCTGTGATTTTAGGTTTGAAAATGGATTGAAGAGGAGAAGGTGATGTATGGAAACCTCACTGAATGATATTGCAGCAGTTAAGCAGAGAGACAATGAAGAATTGGATGAAAATGATGTTAATGGGTAGATTCAACAAGCCATTAAGGAAGTGATAGATTATAGGGAAGCTAGCAAAATAAAGTCTGCAGCTGTAGCCCTGTGGCATCCGATCCTCTCAGATCTTGGAAGCTAAGCAGGGTTGGGCCTGGTTAGTATTTGTATGGGAGACCGCCTGGGAACACCAGGTGCTGTAGGCTTGGGAGACAGACCCAGCAGCCCACTCCCAAAAATCAATCTGCCATTGGAAACCCTATGAACAGCAGAGAAGCATTAATAATAATGTTTCCCCTATTGTACGTAGGGTCACTATGAGTCAGATACCAATTCAACGGCACCTAACAACAACAACAACAACAACAACAACAACAACAAGCACAATAAAAGTGGTTTTATCATTATTGGGCATAGAAAATGTCTAAATTAAGGTGTGTTAAGGACAATGTTTTTCAAGTATCATATATAAAGATAGGGCTGGGATTTAGCTCAGTTGGTAGAGTGCTGCGCTGCAGTCTCTGAGGTCCCGAGTTCAATTCCCAGCACCGCAAAAATGGGAGAAGGGCCTGGCAATCCACTCCCAAGGCAATCCCGAAACAGCCATTGAAAACCCTGTGAGGGTGGCTATGAGTCAGATACCGACTCAACGGCACCTAACAACAACAACAACATATAAAGATATGTGCATGTGTGTATGTATTTATATTTGGAATTGTCATATATTTTAAGATTTCTCTCTCTTATTTTTTAAATTAAAAGATCAGTGATTACTCCCATTCTAGGTGGGCCCAACAAATAGATTTATGATGAAGATATAGTTTTGATGCCCTTTTTTCCCTGATCCTTCATAATTGAAAGACCCAGCTTCTTTAAAACCTAGCACAGATGCTCCTTCCTTGGGAAAGTCATTTTGTCCTTGCCATTGAGTGTGGGCCTTCCCTTCTCTGGCCTGCACTTCAGCCCCTGTATATCCATCTGTACTTATTCCTTGTAAGTGAAGCTCTTCTGGAAACCTATGATCTTATCTAGTACATGGCTCTCTTCCTTTTATTTTTTTACCTCCAAAGGTTAACTCTACTCATGCTGGAAGACATTGAACAACAAAGAGGTCAGATTGGTTCGTAGGATTTTCTATATTAGTTCATTCTTTTGTTACTACAATGGAATACCTGGAACTGGATAAGGTTATAAGAGAAGAGGTTTATTTTGGCTTATGGTTCTGGAGGGCAAGGTCAAGACGCTGCACGTGGTGATAGCCTTTTTGTTGGCAGAGTCCTGAGGTGGTACATGACATCATATGGTGAGAGATAAGAGTGCCTTTGTATATTCTGGTCTTTCCTCTTGTTTCTTTCTTTCTTTCTTCTTCTCCCTTTCCCCTCCTCTCCTTTCCCTTTAAGCTCTTCTTCCTCCTTATCTTCTTCTTTTCTTTTCCCTTTTAGACATGGTCTTGCCATCTAGCCAAAGCTGGCTTTGAACTACCTATGTAGTGCAAACTGGCTTCAATCTCATGATCCTCCTGCCCCAGCCTCCCCAGTGTTTGCTATTATAGACTTGTTAGACTTGTGCTACTATACCTGGCTGGTTCTTGTTTTTGTTCTCTCTCTCTCTCTCTCTCTCTCTCTTCTTATAAAGCCACCAGAATTCAATCGTGAAGGCTCAGCCACGATGAATTTATCTAATCCTAATCACTTCCCTAAGGACCTACCTTTGGACACAAAAGATTGCTTCCACTCTTGTAATACCTCAAAATGAGGACTAAACTCCAAAACAATTCTTGGGGGACACATTCAAACCATACCAAGACATAGAAGGTATAATACTTTTCTTTCTATATCCTGTGGTGATGGTGGGAAAACCAGACTGAAGAGTAGCTAATTTGAGTTTCTCCATTTCTGTCATCATCTCTCTGTAATGAGTCAGAAATATTGGAGGCTACACTTTTATATTCATAGCATTTGGCAAGATGTCATTGGAAGAGCTAAACCAATTTATCTCTATTTGTGGTTTATCAATTAAAAGCTCTTGGAACTGGAAGGAAGCTCAGAAGAGATCTAGTCCTACAAGCAATGTCCACGGCATTGTAACATTATAGCCTGGGCTTACCTGAAATGTTTGATTCCTAATTTTAACGTTCCCAGAAATAATGTCTTTTTTCTTAGGTTTTATTGGTGAAAACCAATGATGACTTAATATCAAAATGAAAAAACTCTTCATTGACCCCTTCTCATTTTGGAGCTATTTGTTATATATTAATTCATAGAGGTAGGGAAATAGATACTGCATATAGATGGAGAGAATGTTATGGTTTACTTATGAAGTGGCCCCTCAAAAGGCTTATGTGTTAAAGACTTGGTCCCCTTCGGTGGACCCAATCAGTAAGAGTTTATTTGATCATGAAGGCTCTGACTTCATCAGTGGATTAATCAACAATGGATTCATAATTTGGTAGCATGATAGAGAGGTGATGGAAACTTTTGGAGGTAGGGCCTTTGTTGGAGGAAGTAGGTCACTGGCAGCATGTCATTGGGAGCTACATCTTGTCTCATGTCTATCTATTTCTCTCTCTGCTTCCTGCTGCCATTAGGTGAGCCATGTTGCTATATTCTCCCCACCATGATATTCTGCCTCACAATGACTTGGTGCAGAAGCAATGGAGCTGAGTGATCATACTCTGAAACTTCTGAAAGCATGAGCCAAAATAAGTTCATCCTCACTTAGTTACCTTGGGTATTTTTTCATAGCAACAACTGAGTAACAGAAGATTGCAGAGGATGATTTCTACTCAGGTTCTCTGTGATCTCTTCTATTTTCTTCATTTACATCTTAAACCCCCATGTTCTCATGGAATGCGCTGGTCTTCCATGCCCATGTCATATCCTCAAGGAAATTCTCCTGCCAAAATGTCCTGTGAAGATTGTAGATAATAGACTGAAGGACTAATTCACCATCAAAGGCTATTTGTAAGTGACCTAATGAGTGTCAAGGGAAAGCACCCAGGACTCAGCTGTGTTGTGGACTTGACAAAGTCTACCTTTAATGCACATGCTCTGCTCTGTAAACCCTTTTTCTCCATGGCTTCTTGATACCTCCAGCTGCCTACTACTTTCAGAGAGTGCTCTATATTAGGATGTTGGGGCTTTAATGTGTTACTTTTCCTATGACCCTTTTTCTTTTTAGGAGGAAGAGAGAAGTAATATGTTGGTAATGGTAGAACTTTAGGTATCGGTGAAGGAGGCATCTTGGAGTAGGAGGGGTATTTGCCAGCACTTTTAGTGGCATCACTTGAAAGACTAATCCTGAGTGCCCTGGCTAGAGGAGCAGATAAAATGCCCAGTGACATTTACTTGGCTGTGTTCTTGGCACTTCATTGATTCTGCCTGGGTCAGTATCACCTCGATACAGCCTGTCACCCCTCCTTGAGGTCTCTCTGACCCATCTGACTCACCCCTACATGCTCATAGTCATATGTCTCATCCATGTACAGCATATTGAATAATACACTGGAGTCTGACCGCCTGAGCTGTGTTCCCTACTCTTCCATTTACTGTTTTTGAGAAAATAAGCACTCTTCCCAAGCCTCAGTTTAATAATAAGTGAAAGGGAGATAATGGGTGTAATGGGCATCATTTGCTATCTAGCACCTACAGCTTAATATTTTAGTAAATAATAAATGACAAACAACATAAATAACAAGTTCTTGCATGCTACTTATTATAAATAACAAGCTACTAATGTATGCAAATGATAATTTTTGATGTATGAAACTGCTAATATTTGCATACATTAGAATCATTGAATTCTTATAGTAGCTCTAAGAGGTGGTTATTTTGATCTCTATTTCAGGATAAAGGAACCAAAGCCAGAAAAATGAACTAACTTCCCCAAAGTTCCACAGCCAGTAAGGAGGAAGGGAGCCAAAATGTGATCCTAGGATTCCCTGTGTCTATATTGCCTATTTCTTACCACTTTGCAGTACTTACCTCTCCTAAAACACAAAGGGCATTTACTCTAAGGCCACTGCCAAAGCCATGGGAAAACTCCTCTATATAGTCTGAATCCAGGTGAGATGCCAGTTAAACTAAGGCCCTGTAATGCAAAGTCATGTGGAAAGTCTTCCCTACTATGATGCAGAAGTCCTGAGGTAGACTTACAGACCCATGATGAGAGGCCTCAGAAATTGCCCAGAACAGCCCCTTTATTTGATGGATAAGGAAGCTAGATGCAGGGAAGTCCAGGAACTTGCACATAAAGAGAAGAATCAAGTAGTGTTTAGGTTGCACAGGACGAAATCCAAGGGATAATTTACTACCCTTATTGTAACAGGTTTTCATGTCTTTTGAATTAAAGGTAATTTTTCCTCTATACTCTTAATTTCCTTTCTACCCAAGGTAAAAATCTATTTTGACTTGATTAAGTTGTTATTTTTCACCAAGATGTAAAAGACATAAAAAATAGGGTTAAATAGGAGAAGACCAAGAGCTTAATAATAGGGCTATTTAATTCCACTGAGCAAAAGATTGGTAAAAGTAGCTATTAGGAGGGTGAGGAACAGCTGGCTTCTGGCGAATGTCACTCCCATGATGCTGGGCAGTATGTCTTTCTATTAGTTCAGGTTCACCTAATGAACTTATTCTGTTAGTGGCCTTAATTTCTCATGAATCAGCGCTTTCTGAGGGTGGGATCTCATTCCCTGCTTTTCAGAGATTGCATACCTAAAAGTGAGTATTGGTAAAAATGTGTCTGCATGCAAGATAAATTTTAAATGGTTGTACAACAAATGCTTTTTCTTCCCCTACAATAATACACTGTAAAAGAAATCAGATTGGGAAAGGAAAAAGCTGTTGGAAAAATCTGTTAAGCAGATGTCTACTTTAAGTAGTGAGAATATGAAAAATGTTTTGACATAAAACTCTAGATTATGAAAGAGTGCTGATTCATATTGTTCTAGAATCACCAAATGCTTGTGCTGTAAGGAACCTGAAAGATCTAGTATGAACCCCACATTTTGACATGAGCCAAGAAGATAGAATGATAAACAGCTGACGGTCACAACTCATCAGAGGATGTCAAGACTTCTGACTCTTATCCCAGGAATTTAATTGTGAAGTGTCATCTGTAGGGAATCCTTTGGAATCTGCTCAAGTCCCTTACATAAATTAGTGTAGTGTTTGTGTATAACCTATGCACATCCTCCTGTATACTTTTAATCATTTCTAGATTACTTATAGTAAGGAGTTGTGATGTATGCCTGCAATAATATCACTCAGGAGGCCAAGTCAGGAGGATTATGAGTTTGAGGCCAGCATGGGCTGCATGTTTGTTGTTGTTAGTTGTCACCAACTCATAGAGACTATGTATACAACAGAATGAAACACTCCTTATTTAAAAAAAAATTAATAAAAATGAAGAAATAATATAAAATAAAACAGATTATAATACCTAATACATTGCTATGTAAATCATTGTTATACTGTATTATTTGTTGTTGTGAGGTGCCGTCAAGTTGGTATCCAACTCATAGCGACCCTCATAGGGTTTTCAATGGCAGACTGTTTCAGGATTGCCTTGGGAGTGGATTGCCAGGCCCTTCTCCCATTTTTGCATTGCTGGGAATTGAACTTGGGACCTCAGAGACTGCAGTGCAGCACTCTACCAACTGAGCTAAATCCCAGCCCACTGTATTATTTAGGGAATACTAATAGGAAAAATTTCAGTACATGGTCAGTACTGAGGAAACCACTGTCATGCTTATTTTCTTGAGAGAGAGTATTTTACATCCACTCTTATCTTTTGAAGGATTGCTTGATCACTTATTGTACCTTCCTGAACCTAATCTGTACCCTTTCACTAGTTTTAGAAGACAAATCAGATCTGGATTAGAATCACATGTGGATTGGATTTTTCCTCTAAAACTGTTGGAAGGGTGTAGATTAGAGAATATATAGGTAATTGCATTTGAGGAACCTGTTTGGGGGTACAAATTTTAGGAGTCAAATTTTCACAGAAATGAAGGATGCATATAATACCAATAGTGAACAAATGAGACAAAAGGCAAACAATGCTCTCTAATAAGTGGTGAGGAGAGGCTGAGGACCCATGCAATTGTGGGAGTCTACAGAAGGTTATGCCTGCACATCACTAAATTTAAATATATTCAGTGTAGTATCAGGTATGTGGTGAATTCAAGTTTTTGTTTTTGGAAATTTCTGGAATTTTTTCCCAAATATTTTCCTTCATAGTTAGTTGAATCCATGGATACAGAATCTGTGGATACACAGGAACAATTGTATTCTGTTAACTTACTTGGACACCTATAGCAAAATATCATAAACCAGATGGCTTATGCAATAAGAGTTTTCATCACAGGTACAGAGGATTGGAAGATGAAGGTCAAGTGTCCAGGTGATTTTGATGTCTGGTGAAGTCCCTTTCCCTGTCTTGTAGTTGGCTGCTTCTCATATGGCCTTTTCTTGGTTTATATTCACCCAAGCTCTCTGATGTCTCTTGCCAAAAGGGTGATAATTTTGTTGAACCAGAGCCCCACCTTTATAGCTACATACAACCTTAATTATTCCCTTGTAGGCTATATTTCTAAATATGGCCACATTGGGGGTAAGAGCTTCAATATATGAATTTGGGGGAAGCACAAACATTCATAAGAATGTGCGCATCTGCAAAAAACAGAAAACCAGCCTAATGATGGCTCATCAGATAGTGTTTCAGATTCCTCATGCAAGAAGAAATCCAGTGGTAGGAGGTACAGGGCTGATTTGCAGCTTAGTGATACTATCAGGTCTCTGGGATGTTCTGTCCTCTGCTCCTCCTTCAGTGGGTAGATTTATCCTCAAAATTTGCTCCTTATTATTAAAACATGACAGTTGCACCTCCAGGCTCAGATCTATGTATTGGCCTAAAGAAAGAAGAAGGAACAGAAAGGCCTAAGAGGCAAGCCTGCCATCTGACTTTGAAAAAATTGTCTCAGATGTCTAGAAACTTCTGCTTAACTCTCATTGTCTGGAACTGGGTCACTTTTCTTCTCTAGCTGCAAGAGAGTCTAGGAAGGTAGGAATTTGGGGCTACTCATAGTCCAGACAAAATTGGGTAGCTTTTAGTAAAGAAGAATGGAGGATGGATAATGTATAGGAGACTACCAAAGTCTGAAATATAAAACATGTTGTAGGTAAGTAATTAGGAGTCATAGGTTTTAGGATCAGAAACATCCAGAGTTCAAACTGCATGTCTCACAATTTTAGAGCCAGTTACTTTACTTCACTAGGTCTCAATGTCTTTTGTAAATAGAAGTAATTGTGACTAGATAAGGAAACAGAGTTGGGATAAATTAAAGAAGACAATGAACTCATAAGAGCTTCATAACTTACTCTCCCTGAACCAAGTTGTACTTTGATTTTTTCAGCTTCAGTGAGATAGAATGTTCAGAAATCCAAACATAGACACTAGTTAAATAAGTTTTATTTACCACTATTCCCTATTAGAAATAATGATCAGGTATGGTGATGTGTGCCTGTGATTCCAGAAAATCAGGAAGCTAAGGCAGGAGAATCATGGGTTCAAGCCTGGCATGGGTAACATAGTAAGACTCTGCCTCAAAGCAAAACAAACAAAAATAATGCTCAAACAATACTTAGACATTGTTCATACTACTTCTAATCCTTTGCCCAGTGAGTAGTATCCTCAATGAGGCAAGCAATGGAGAAGAGATGTCAAGGCCTACAGCCCAGCCCTTGTGGGGAATTTATAGCAAACAGAGTGTCTTGAAGCTTTTGTATCATTTATTAGGGCACAGGCTCAGTAGATGGTGAAATCTATACCTCCAAGATTCAATCTCATTGACTTAAATTTAAAGAGAGAGAGAGACAGGGAGAGAGAGAGAGAGACAGAAAGAAGAGACTTCTTTTTAAATAAATTGGAAGACTCACATCAAACTTTAGGATTTCAAACAGGACATCTGCTTATTTAATCCAAGTATGTTGATATCAAAGAAGTGGCACATAGCCTATGTACAACTTTGCTTAAGGGCAATCACTATAACATTAGCTATAATTCCTTTAGGAAGAAAACTTGTTATATAGGCAGTGTAAGAGGTTCATTCTAGGCAGTTTCCCCAAATACCCTGTGATGTCTATGCTTAGCATGGTATTCAGTTTTTATCCCTATGCATTTTTCTTTCAAATTTATTTTTTAAAATTTATTTATTTATTTGGCAGTACTGGAGGATTTTTCCAAGGGTCTCATGCTTGCTTTGCAAGTACTCTACTATTAAGCTGCACCTCCAGCTCATTTTTTACTTTTTGTTTTGAGATAGTCTCCTTAAGTTACGCAGGCTGCCTCTGGTCTCAAATTTGCAATTCTCCTACCTCTTGTCTTCCAAGTTGCTAGAAGTACAGTTGTGCACCCTTCACCCAGCTGTTCAAGTTTATTATTGTTAACAATGTAATCTATGATTTTTTGTTAGATAAATTAGAAAATGAAGATAAAGGCATAATTACATACAATTCTAAAGGAAACCGTTGTTAACATTTTATGTATATTCTTTAAACTTTTCACATATGTAAATGCAGAAAAATGCTTTTTAAAAATGGTCTTATATTTTGTATAATGTTTTAACCATTTGCATAATATTTTAACCACTTTTAGACTTTTATGGAATAAATATCTTCCGTGACATTAAGTACAACTCTGCATCATACTAGAAAATGATTGCATGTGTTGTTTTTGTAAGTACATAATAATTATTTAACTAATCGATTATTGGATACAAATTGTTTTTTGCTTTTGTTTATTATTACTTCCAATTACTTGCTGTGACAAAGATGTTTGTAACTGGAACTTGGTGGATGATGAAAATATATGAGCATTATCTAACATAATTTAAAAATTTTATGGCATTGACACTAAAAATTTTTCATCAGAAAACAGGAATAGTTTATATATCTATGACCTGGACTCTTGCCAACCCTGGGTGTTATCATTAAAAAGTATCTATGGTTTTAATGCATACATGTGCACATGTGTAGATATTTTGGAGGTACTTTTTCAAACTTGTTGCTAGATGCAACCTTCCTGGTTTTCATTATCAATGTTACAGATGTAGGGAAAGCGGACAGGGTATTAGGGGTTGCTTCTGAAAACCTGTTCCCTGCGTATGGAAACTGCAGTGGAAAAATGCAGGGCTTTCTTTTCTTTCTTCTTTTTTTCAAGAAAGATATTTCCTTTTGTATTTTTATCCTGCTAACATTTTGCCTGTTCTTCTTTCTTTACTTCATAATGAACTCAAGTGAGAGAATCAACAAACTGGGTCATTGCATAAAGCTCTAACATCAGTACAAGGAGGCATGTGTGGCTATAACTTAAAGAAGATTCAGTGGCAGACTCAACACAGAGAAACATATAGTTTAAATGCATTTTTAAAAATGTAAACACCAAAAGCTCAAAAATAAAAAGGAAAAAGATTTGCTTTGTGCAAATGTTGCCAGGAAAAAAAAAATCAAGGGACCACCTGGCAGAGGGTGAGCATGAGTGCAGAATGAAGCCCTGCAGTTACACAAACAACCAGGAGGTTGGGCTTTATAAATAGGAACATGGAAGCAAAGGAATCTTAAGCTCTTGGGTCATTGCTAACACCATATGCCAATTTTACATTCTACAACTATAGAGAGGCATGGAGAATAGTCCCTACAGTTTTCTATGCTCTAGGAAAATATATATTCGTTATCACATATGACTTAATACTCACAAGTCTTTGAGGTGTGCATTATGACCCATTTTACACAAGGGGCAACTAAAGCCTCTGGAGGAAAATTCCTTAAGGTTATCCTATTCCTTAGGATCCAGAATCAAGGGCTCAAACAGGTTGATGTGCCTTTGGAGTATCTTCTTAATCATTTAGCTATAAGGCATAGCTGAAAACATAAATTAGGCACCAGGACAAAGATTGCTTGACCCTGGTCCCTTTGCATAGAGAAAACAGCCATATTATGGTAAATCTGGACCTACTTCTGAGCTACATTGATACCTTTCCAAATTGGGATAGTTAGAGGTGGGGCTGGGAAATGGCTGGAAATAGTGAGTCTCTTTGTTTTCTGTGACTGCCTTGTGTGAGGCAGTCTCTTCACTGACCTTGCATATAAATTCCCTCACATGCTACCACCTGGGAACCCTGAGGCAGGTGATGAGTAACTCACTGCTGATGACCAGACCACAGTGCTGGCACGTTAGAGGACTTTGCAGGTGTTTGGATGCAGGCAAGGAAGCCATCACTTTTTCCAGGTATTAAGGTTAAAGTAACAGGGGTTATATGTTTTCTGAGAGAAGACAAAGCTGAACTGTGACTCTCAGCAAGACTTTGCCCTCTCCTTTCCCCTGGCTCCCCCAGAAAAATTCAGACCAGCTGATATCTGTCTCCACTGAAAATGGAGAGAAGATGAATTTGGATTTTTATGGGAAGGAATTTGGGTAAAAAAGACTAATTTCTCCAAACTGGTGAATGTTGAATAGTTGGTTTCTAGAACATGCTATGAAATCACTTTCCTTGTCAAAATTCTTTACAAATGGGACATTATTGCACTGGTCCAACATGTCCTGGGAGGCACACAGTCAGTTGACAAGTGCTGGGGACTAGTTCATAATCTAGGGGACTAGACCAGGAAGGGATCACTGTTACTGGGGAATGTGGGTCTATGAAGCTGGCAGCAAGTTTTAGTTATTGTGTTCAGCATATAAAATAATTTACTCTCAACACAGAAGTAGTAGTACAGACTAGAGGCAAGATTTATTATGAAAGATAGTATACCTTTAAGGAATAATTCCCAGGGGAACCTGAGTCACCTGGAGAGGTGCCTCACTTGGAGATACCTCAGTTCTTGGGTGAGTTGGCATAAGGATATTCTCTAGGAGAAAGAAAAGCCAGAGAGCAGAGGAGGTAAGCAAGCTTTTTAGAAGGAAAAGAACTCCGGATAGAGAAGACTGTGGGCCCAAGAGAAGGCAGAGGTGTGCATGTGGCAGCCTGAAAGAAGGAGAGAAGAGAAGAGAGAAGATCCAAGAGAGGGATGAGAGAGCAGGCACATGTTCCCCCCAGTTTTGCTTAAATGAGGGCACACTCTGATGTCAGCCCTGAGCGCCTACCCCTGGGCACGTCCTGTGACTCAGCCTTGGGAACTCAAGCTCCACCTAGGAAAGCCCCTTGTTGGATAATCTTTTGTGTTTTAGGGTCTATGGGGCCTAGGGTCTTTGTTTTGTAGAATGGGTTAAAAGACTTTCCAAATACTCTTGAAAGAATGGGCCCACAGGTGAATGTCTTGGAATGGTCTAACTTTGTTTATACTTAGGCAGCTATTCATCTCAGATTAGGTGTGAGGTCCATTAGAACAAAGTCCTTCCAATGTCTTTGGATGTTTGATTCATACAGGGCTTCATTCATCATGGCTGAATGCAGGAGTCCTGACTTCCTCCATTTTGCCTGCTAATATACCTATCTAGTTACTTAACATCACCACCAGGAGATCTTGGGACTGCACCAAATAAGTCAGGGGTTAACAGTGCAGCAGATTTTGTGGTTCTTCCCAAGCAAAAGCATTCTTTCTTTTAGCAAGTGAAGAACTCTGAACATGTTTTCCCTGCATGAATTTTTCCTCTTATGTAACTGATGTATAAATATGAAGAGATAAGCAATATTGAATACAGTTGTTTGAACAAGGCTTATGAACAGACAATAGCATTTGAATAACAACAAGGGATTTTTAAAATAACATACAAAGGCAACATTTAGAATATTGATATGGAATATCTCCATATTAGACTGCTTCAAAAATCACATGTATCTTAGAAAATCCAGTTGTAGCCATTGTTTTCTTTCTTCAGATAATTCCTGTTTTTTTGCCCCCGTTTTCAGTACCTTTCTTAATGCTGCCCTTGTATAGACAATATTATCCACATGTACTACTTTAAAAATACTTTTGTTATTATTCAAATAATGGGGATTTCTTTGTGAACCCTATGTCATCTCTCATAAATACTGCTAGCAGTTGTTTAGACACTTGGTTTTGCAGCATACCTTGATTTACTCTCTGTATATCTTCTTGTCATATAACTAAGTTAGAAATTAAGACTTTTCAGCATACTAATTTTTCTACTTTATGAGCCACTCTTTTCCCTTTTACTCTCTAGGTTTTAGGGAACATAGTAACAAGAATAAAGTCAGTGATAAAATCTGTTACGTTGAAGGAACATATAGCACATTTTTATGTTTCAATCTCATGCCAGATGCCTTAGTAGAGATCATTACTAAGTGTCACTTTATAAACCATGAACCTTCTGCTCTGGTGGGACTTCTCCACTCATTACTTCTAAAAATATCTACTGTGGATTCACATTGACTCTCATTCACCCTGAATGCCACCCTGTTACTCATGTTCTTCAAAGACTAGTTTCATTCTAGTTTCATTCCTACTTTTTCCAAATCTAGTATCCCTCATCTTTTACCCCCAAATTTAGTATTATGGCATTTTTTTATCTCTGTGTAGTGTAGTTGGCTCAGTGATGCTGTTTTTTGTGTTCTTATTTTGCATTTTCACAGCCATGTTATAAGTTCATTTGTTGTTGTTGTTAGGTGCCATAGAAGTGGTATTGGACTCATAGAGACCCTATGTACAATGGATGAAACAGTATTGTTACTGCTTCTCTGTTATTCATAGGGTTTTCAGTGGCAGATTGTTTTGGGGGAGTGGGCTGCTGGGTCCTTCTGCCAAGCCTATAACACCTGGTGTTCCCAGCTGGTCTCCCATCCAAGTACTAACCAGGCCTGACCCTGCTTAGCTTCCAAGATCCCGGGATCAGAAGCTACAGTGGTAGGGCTGCAGGCAGGTTCATTTGGGAACCATATAAAATGATAGTTATGAGCAAGAAGTTTGAATTAGATGTTAAATCCTAGATGCACCATTGTGTCTTATTAGGCAAATTATATAACCTCTTTGAACTTCCATCTCCTCATTGGTAAAAGAGGGGTTAAAATGTATATGAAATTGTGATGAATAAATGAAATGCTTAGGGGTTTAGCCTAATAATAAATATTCCAAATATCAAATCAAAGGGAAAACCAATGTTTTGTATTTCTTGTGAACTCTTAAGAAGTGGAAAACAGATGTTTTTCCAAGTTGAGAGTTCAATAGAACGTTTGCTAATAGGATGAAAACATGCAACTTTCTACCAGCCCCAGTTAAAACTACATGGCCCTTTTAAGTGTTTTTTATAAATCAGTTTTCTACATATTCACAACTTTTTTCAGGTCTGCAGATATTAGACCTGGAGAAGTAGCTAAATAAATTCCTCAATACTTAAAAAGGCAAAAGGATGCCTGAAGGGCAAGATGACGGAAGAAGGGGAAGCAGAGGGTAGCCTTATAGCTGAGTGTATTGTCTTTAGTCTGACACTGCTCATGACCTGGTGGACAGCTTAAGAAGTCAAGTCCCCTAGCTTTCTTTTTATTTATGGAAAATCTGCTTTTATTTTAAGACTCAGAACAAGTATTATTTTCCTTATGCAGTTTTCCCTGTCTTTAACCCATAGCACTTGTACTTGTCATGCTATTAGTTTTGGTGCTTGTAGATGAAAGCAACACAATTTTAAGTTCAAATCAGAGGTAATTTTCTTCCCATTGTGTATACCCTATGCATCTAGTACTGTTATCAATATAATAGGTACTATCAGGTTGTTTTAGGAGAGAAGGTAATATTTATTAATGCAATTATTAAAATATAAAGATTTAGAAAATAAAAAGTTACTCTTATTTTATATGCAAGTTTAGAGATGTTTAGGCATCATGAGAGAAATGGGCAGTTCACACATGGTCCAATGCATAATCCTCAGCTGTCCGTCAATTTATATAATTAAGAATTACTGTCTACCTGTACTGGGTGGCATGTACCTATAATCCTAGCTCTTGGGAGGTTGAGGCAAGAGGCTCTATGCAACTTTGAGGCCAGCCCGGGCTACATAGTGAGACCTTGCCTCAAGGGGGAAAAAAAGGTGATGTTCAAACAAGAAAAATTGGGACAAGCATTTCAGGAAATGAGTTAACCTACCAGATACTATTTTAGATTATGAAAATATGCACATTTAATTGCTTTTTGCTATTAAGAGAAATAAGCAGGGACCTAGAGGTCAGGACAGATAGGAATTGTTCAATTCTAACACCAGCAAATATGATGCCCATTGGTGAGCACAATACTCTTTGTGTCTTAGTCTCTATGTCTATAAGCTGAAGGTTTTGGAGTAAATATGGCTATGGCCTTTACTGGATTTAAGCACAAGATTTTCTTACTCTCATAAAAAGAGCATTCTTGTTCATTTAATCTGAGTGAGTCTTGATAAAGGAGTAAAGTCATTTCTGTGATTGAAGTCCAAGAGTTGGCACCTTAGCCATAAGGTTAATCCTCTTATGATCTTCTGACAGACTGACAGTGACTTTTGTGAAATCTGTTGGTGGTGCAGTGTCTATTTACCTTATAGATTCCTGAGCCTGCATTTATTGTGGGAAAGTGGCATCTGACTTCCTTCCCCATGTCCTCGGCTGTGATGAATAGACTTTGGTTGCCAGCTGCAATTTTCTCCCTTATAATCAGTCAATGCCTCTTGTCTGAGCTGTGACATGCTTCCATGGTCCAGGGAGCTGGGGTTTTTGTGATGTGTTAAAACTTCCATTTGGGCTTCACTGGACAGGATTAGGACACTGAAGATGGTATAGAGGCAAACACACTAATTTAATCATGGAATCTTATGAAAAAGGACACAAGAAAACTTTCTCCTCAAAGAAATGAGAAAATACCAATATTATTAGGTTTCATTAAAATGCTCAAAAAACTTCCATGAATGTTGAAATTTAAGTCCCAGCTCCTTTGGAATAATATAATTCTTCTATCATTGTTTTGATTAAATAATTACTGTATTTACCTGATATTTATCTTTAAAATTTTGAAAACTGCTAACAAATTGTCCAACAAAAATTTGAAGAACATTCACCACCAGTAAATGTATTTATTCCTTGCCAATGCTGAATACTATTATTTGAAATTATGGCATTCCAACAGGTGAAAAAAACTAATGTTTCATTTTAATTGCACTGTCTTGATAATTAATAAGATTCAGTGATTTTTATATGCTTGCTATCTATTCATTATTTTTGTTTAAGTTACTCATTTATACCTTTGCCTGTTTTTCTATTGGTCTAACAAATGCTCTTTTATTGTGAATTTAAGTATCTGGGACTATCCTATGTACTAAAGACACATCATTGGACAAGTCAGAAAAAGATGATCTGACAGTTTATGTTTTAGGGAGAATAAAAAAAATACCAGGTAAATAGATGGAGATAAAAGCAAGGAATATGATCAAGATTTAGGAAAAGGCTAATTTTAGCTAACCCATTAGGAAGGCTTTTCAGAGCAGGCAGTATTTATGTTGAGATACAATTGACAAGAACATCTGGTAGAAGTGCATCTTATCAGGTAATAGAAATAGCTACCCCAGAAGCATGGACAGGTTTGAGGTAGTCTAGGAAGAGAAGGACGGCCACAGGACTGAAAAAGGTGAGGGAAGGGAAGAGAGAAGAGAGCATTGGAGACGTTGGAAGGTTCAGCCCATGTGGTCTAAGGGAGGGAACTTAATTTCTTTCCAGCATCTTGGGAAGCAAGTGCAGCTTTCTGTAAAGTAGCAATATAATCTGATTTACACCTTAGTTGAATACTCTGGTTGCTAGGTATGAAATAAATTAGTGGGAATAGGCATGGAAGCAAATAGTCCAATCAGGAGGCTAAGGCAGTTGCCTAGGTAAGAGCTGATAGTTACTCAGTTTAGAGGATGCCTGGGCTGGGATTTAGCTCAGTTGGTAGAATGCTGCGCTGTAGTCTCTGAGGTCCCGAGTTCAAGTCCCAGAACCACAAAAATGGGAGAAGGGCCTGGCAATCCACTCCCAAGGCAATCCCGAAACAGTCAGCAATTGAAAACCCTATGAGGGTCGCTATGAGTCGGATAGCGACTCGAAGGCACCTAACAACATCAGTTGCCTGCTGTGATTCTCTTTACCTGCTTGGTTCACCAATATCTCAGATGCTATATGAGTTGTTGTTAGGTGTCATCGAGTCAGGTCTGACTCATAATGACCCTCATAGGGTTTTCTTTTTTTCTTTTTTCCTTCTTTCTTTCTTTCTTTCTTTCATTCATTCATTCTTTCTTTTTTTTCTTTTTTGGTGGTACTGGGGGTTGATCCCAGGGCCTCAGGCTTGCATGCTTTGCAAGTGCTGAACCATTGAGCTGCACCCCTAGCCCTTTTTTTTCCTTCTTTCTGAGATAGCGTCTCGCTAAATTACGCAGACTTCCTCTGGTCTCGAACTTGTGATCCTCCTGGCTCCGCCTCCCAAGCCAGTGGGATTACAAGCGTGCACCACCACGCCCATCTGCCTCAGAGGGTTTTCTGTGGCTATTTTGGGATTGCTTCGGGAATGGATTGCCACATCCTTCTCCTGTTTTTGCAGTGCTGGGTATTGAATCTGGGTCTTCAGAGAGTGCAGAAAAACACTCTACCAAATGAGCTAAACCCTAGCCCTGTATGAGCAGGATTCTACCAATCCAATCTGTTTCTGTGACTGATTGACTACAGAGCTCCCTTGCTCAAAGGTGGACTAAATCTATGGTAACTAGCAATTCTTTGTAGGACCAGCCTACAGCTGATCTTTAGCTGAGATGACCTTCCTGTTTAGCTGTTCCTTTTATCCTTCTGTGCTTCTATTGCTCTTTTTGTCCCCAATAAATTACTTTAATGAGAATCTTCATCAAAAGCTCTGTTTTATGGAACATGGCTTCAGCTATGTTTTTGGGTGGTAGAGATTGAAATAGGAGAGAATGAATTAGGAATGTTCTAGAGATAGGGTCTGCAGAAATGGATCTGGAATGCAAGAAAAACACAGACACTAACACAGTTCCTAAATTTTGTTCTAGAGCAACTTGGTGGGTAGACACATTATTTACTAACAGGAGATATCTGGAAGGAGCATGTTTTCAAAGTGGAGAAGGAAAGTATTTATTTCAGTTATGTTAAGGTTCGGATGTCTACAAATGGATACACCAGGTAGGCAAATGAATATTCTAGTCTTTGCTCCAAAAGACAGTTTCAATCTGAATATCTATATATGGAACTCAACAGTGACATGCACTTGGTACTTAAAGGCATAGGACTAAGTGAGAGTACCTGGAGAGGAAATATGAATGAATAAAAGTTTCTATGATTGGGTCATTGCATGACAATATTTAAAGGGTGAGCAGAGAAGGAAAATGTGTCAAGTCAAGGAGTGGTCAGTGAATAGTGAGGAGGTCAGGAGAGTCTTGTGTTTCAGGAACCAAGAGAATGGATGATTCTGAATGCAGCTAAATGGTTGATGAAAATGAGAACAGAGAATAGCTCGCGGGCTCGGGCAACATAGGGTTTATTGGCAACTTTGATGGCAGACGATTTTGACAAGATTCTGAGGTGATTGGTACATATATGTCAAAACTCATCAAGATTATACAATAAATGTGTGGAAAATGTATATTTATTGGACTTAATTTTAAAAATACAAGATTGGGGAGAATGAGAGGCAAAGAAGCAGACATATCGACTGGCAATTGTTATTGCTGGAAACAGCAGTGGATAAAATAGTAATTGGGCTGGAGTTTAGCTCAGTTGGTAGAACACTGATCTGCACTCTCTGAAGACCATGATTTGATCCTCAGCACTGCAAAAATGAGAGAGGGATGTGGCAATCCACTTCTGAAGCAATCCTGAAATAATCAGCCATTGAAAACTCTATGATGGTCACTATAAGTTGGACCAGACTCAAAGGCACCTATCAACAAGTGAGACAGTGAATCCATGGATCTTAAAGAATTACCACTGTTAGGAGGAGAATTTGATTATCTAAGAAAGAGAACAATTAGAGGAGAAAATCCCTGAATAGACAAAAAGTGCTGAGACCTAGTGTGCTTGAGCTGAGTTGGTTCTATCCTTTACTCCATATCACAGTGTCCTATTTATAGGACAGAAACTCATTATGAGGAAATGTCCATGACACCATAGTTTCCATTAGACTAAACATAAAAGCAACAGCTGGCAGGAGATGACATTGAGATATAGTGTGATAACATGCACATGTTCATGAATCAGACATAAATTCCAAGAAATAATAATCTGTGGATTTGTTGCTGTCCTATAAATCGGATGGTGCATGTTAACAGGTTGTTGCTGTTAGGTGCCATTGAGTCCCACTCATAACCACCCTTAAAGGGTTCCCCATGGCTGATTGTTTCTGTACTTCTTCTGGAGTAGAATGCCACATCCTTCTTCTGTTTTTGTGGTTCTGGGGCTCAAACCCAGGTCCTAAAAAAGTGCAGAGCTCGCTCAGTCGATAGAGCTAAACCCCAGCCCATTAATACGTTAAGCATTTAAAAATTGCAACAAGAAGAACAAACCTCATAGAAAATAAATGCCAATGAATGGAGATTCATCAGTGTTGGAATGAAGGGCTGCATTCATTTTTGTCTGACTTTCTCTGGGTTATTGAAATATAAAGTGAGAATTCCAGTTGAAATAGGGTAAGGGTAGGGTACACTTTGGAGATTAGAAGAGAGAAGAATAAGGATGAAATAGTCATGTTAGAGACTAAGAAAATTTATTTACAGGGCTGATGTATCATTTCCTTGTGCTGTTAGGTATCTCTTTTGGTATGTATACTCATGAATTTTAAATAAAACCTGTCAGTAAGGTTGTGTGAGTTTATTACAGCCATGTTTAGATGCTCAGTTGTAGACATGGACTAGGTGGTCAGTTGGATTTAACTAGCTAACATTAGGGTTTTGTCAGGAACACACAACAGAGTTAAGGAATTTTCATGGGACTGATTATGCAGATAGGTGATGAAGTAAAAGACAGCCTAAGCAGAGGATGAAAGGGAAGACGGAAAAGTAAATGGAGCAGCTAATGGATTTTATATTTTTATGATATTGAAGAAATGATGCAGTAGAGGTAGTAGGATATGTGAGCTTGAATGAGAGAGGTAAGGAAACATGGATTTTAACAGCCACATTTAGGGACATCTGTCATAATAAGGTCAAACGTGTAACCATGGAAGTAGGTAGGTTACAGGAAATATCAATTGAGACAACGGGAGGACATGATGTCAAATGCATCATCCACAAGGTTTCAATGTCTCCAAACTTGGGAAACAAGTAGAGATTCGGAGGCTCTTAAGGCAGAGGCAAAGCCATCAGTGAAAGGGAAAAATGGGAAAGTGTGATACTTGTTTTACTCATTGATTTCTATGCATTCTTAGTTTTTAAATGCATATTTTATTGTAAGAATGACATGACATAAAAACCAAAATGCAAGGCACAAATCTCCCACCATCACATCACTCCATCAGAGGCTGATGGATTTTGGCTAACCCTGTGGCAGTTCTCGGTCTACTTATCTCTGCCTGGCCAGGTGTTCTGCTTCCTTTGCAAAAGCCTCTTGGAAACCATAGCAGTGTTGCAGGGCATTGTAACACCGTGTCTGCCACTTAACCTGGATCCTGCCAAAGCCAGTGACCTCCCTGGCCCAGTGTGAGGATCTCTCCCACCTGGATAGAAATCTGGGACAAACACTGTTAATCATGGCTATAAAATAGGACAGTGGTCCTTCATTTCGCACAACGTGTTTCTTTGTGGATATCCTACCATAGATAATTTCTCATTATTTTCATAGAGTTGATTGGTTACATTTGGTTATTCTCTTTACTCCACCCAGATCTCCCCTCAGTCCTCACTGTACTTACAAATTACTTGGCAGGTCTGTCCTCTCCATTCCCAGTGACTAACGAGTCCTCAATGCCAGTGTGTAAGTGCTGTTCCTGCCACGGTAGTCTTGAACACCTGCTGGTTGTTTCTGGACAGGGAATTACGGAGAGAGCGGAATGGACGCTTTCAAAGAGTTGGCTGCCCAGGAAGGCCTCTGCATCGCCCATTCGGACAAAATCTACAGTAACGCAGGGGAGAAGAGCTTTGACCGACTGCTGCGGAAGCTGCGAGAACGGCTTCCCAAAGCGAGAGTGGTGGTCTGCTTCTGCGAGGGCATGACCGTGCGCGGGCTCCTGAGCGCCATGCGGCGCCTGGGCGTCGTGGGCGAGTTTTCTCTCATTGGAAGGTAAATCAGTTTCTCATTCTTTCTTTCTCCCTCCCCATGCCCCGACCCCACACATAAACACACACACATTTTGGCACATATGTGATTGCTGTATACAAAACTGGATTTGCTAATTCCAAGGTGGGTGAGATGTTCATTGCTGTGCTGGGCATTCATACTGGGTCTCACTCAGAGTAGGGTTCTTGGCATCTTCCTGATGGAAGGGTCAGAGCAGTACAGTTGATAATAAGCTGATGAGACTGTTTCAGAAAAAGATGGGAAGGTATTTGCCAGAATGTGACTTGTCCTGGAGAATTATTCATTTAATTTATTTTCCCCACTTTCCAAGCAAATGCTATGTTTTCATATTTCCTGGGCACGGAAACATTAATGGGAAATATCCCATTGGATATTTGGATCCCATTGGATATCCCATTGGATCCCATTGGTGGGTAAAAGGCAGCAGTGAAAATGGAAAATATATGTTAAGACTTAAAATTGAACTGGGTGTCTTGGCGGATGCCTGTAATCCCAGGGTCTCTGGAGGCCGAGACAGGAGGATCACAAATTCAAGGCCAAAGACAGCCTGAGTAACTTAGACTCTCTTTCAAAATAAAAATAAAAATGGGGCTTGGGGTGCTACTCAGTGGTAGAACACTTGCCTAGCATGTGTGAAACCCTGGGTTCACTGCACCCCAGTACTGAAAACATTTTTTTTTTGAAAATAACTAATTGGATGAATGCAAATGTAAACATGCAGCTGAACTTTAGAATAAGATGTTATAATCTCATGCTACACTTATGGCCGGCTGATGGTGATGTGTTCAGCATGTTATTTCTAGAATTGCATATGGTGGATTCTAAAATCTCTACTCTTTCTAGATTGTATGTACTTGGGTAGAAATAGGTTCTCAGTGTCTTATTTTTCATAGAGTTTTTGACCTAACAGGTAATGTGTTTACTTTGCTATCATCTAATATTGTGTAAAGAAACTGCTCAGTTTTTCCAGGGAACCCACTGATTCTACTTGAATTCTACTGATTCTACTTATTTTCAACACTTCCACAATCCTCTTCAGGATCTTAGTGTTCTCTCTTAACTCCATGACGACTGGACTTAAAATAAGATTGCACCCACTGAAGAGCCTCAACTGCCAACCCCTTCTCTAGGAAGCTGGAGAGTAGAGTATAGTGGGAGTACTCTAGAGTCATGTCCTTACTGGTCTTTCTCTTTCTTTCCTGGGATTTGTGGTGATGACTCTAAAGGTTGTAAGCCTAATCTCATCCTCATCTGACATTAGAGGCATAAGACACTTCAAATGCTTTTGAGAAGAAGGTAGGAAAGAGGTACAAACCAATTAATAAAGAAACAAGGAGATGCCCTTGAGGAATGAGGAGGTGTGGAGGCAAGGTCAAACTGTAATTCAAGGTTAAGAATTTGGGTAATATAGGCACACTTATGGGCTGGGATTTAGCTCAGTTGGTAGAGCGCTGCGCTGCAGTCTCTGAGGTCCCGAGTTCAATTCCCAGCACCGCAAAAATGGGAGAAGGACCTGGCAATCCACTCCCAAGGCAATCCCGAAAACAGTCTGCCATTGAAAACCCTATGAGGGTTGCTATGAGTCGGATACCGACTCGACAGCACCTAACAACAGGCACACTTTTACCAAGAATCATTTTGGCTTCTTCACCAAGAAGCAGTTTTGTGAGGCCACTTAAAATGTTCATAAAAAAGCAGGTCATGTAAGAAGAGTATTTAAAGAAGGAATAATATTTTTTAGGAGTGAAAAGGACATAGGCAGCATTGTTGAAGTGTGTCTCAGAACATTGTTCTTAATATATGCACTAAGACAGATGGTGCACAGATATTCTATCCTTTCAATTGCTTCTGTAAAATAACTGATTTTATTAAGGCTATTTGCTTAAAAATTGTTTATCATTTAAAAAACAACAATAGTCCATTTTGTAGAATGTATTCTCTTTACTATCCTCAGAGGCTATTTACCCTAGTTCTAGAGATCTTGAACAGATGTGGGAAGTATGTGAGCTTTGGGGTATACATACTGACTGATTATGAAATATAATTATACCAAATGCTGCAATGAGTAGTTGGAGTGTAAAGAATTCATCCCATCATTATTATTTAAAAGCTAAGCCAAGATGGTAATGCACCTTACTCCTCTCTGGCTGTTGCTTATCTGCTAATACAAGGCAGCTGAACTCATGTAAGTATTTCTGAGATCCTCATATAGGCTTGTTCATGAAGATGGCAGCTACATGCCATGCCCATTTGTTTTATTCCTCTTATCTTCCCACCTCTGCAGGTTCTATTGATATATCCCAGGGAACTATCATCACAGTGAACACTGGAGCTTCTATGAACACTGTTCCCTGTACCATTAGTTACTGCCATTGATGCATAGAATCCTTGACATGCCAAAGTTATACCACACTGTATACCAAACATGGGGAAAACTTTCTCTCTGCCTTTCTGGGGTATATTCCATGATAGTCTGTCAAAGCGATGTTGGCTTTACTTTGGTATCTTAGCAGATTTTGAAGAAAGCAGCCTTTGAATAGTTTTTGTTCACAGTTCTCTCCTCCTATAAGATCCATATGTGAGTCCGTTGGGAGTTGAGCTGGGGACAAAACCAAGCAATGACACTATGGATACTTGCAGTTGACCTTCCCTTCCGGTGATTGATTCTCTTCTTCCATGGGCTGAGTGCTGTCCTAAATGCTGCCACTGGTGCCAATGGATGTTTGATGGGCTTGGTTCCCCCATTTCAGCTGGCATGTCTATAATGGTTCCACTTTAACCTCTAGAAACAACTTCCCGCTACTTTAGTAATGCTGTCAGATATATTTCCTTCCCAGTCAAAGGGATTTCCACTACCAAATGATGGAGTCCATTAAGACTGGGAGCCATTTTTATCCTTTCATGACACATGGTGTGATTCTGGCTGCTTCCCAATTCACAAGAGGGTATCATGTAGGTGGTGATGGACTTCTTTTTATATAAAGATAAGTAAGTGCTGATGTAGATTGCGGCAAGAGGTATTTTGTTAATAATAATTATAACTTCTTGAATGAAGACTTATGTGCCATTTCTCATGACTTCCTACCTCTTGTTAATAATCCTTGACATACCTCTTGTTAATAATCCTACCTACAAGACCTACCTCTTGTTAATAATCCTTGTTAATAATCCTTGTTAATAATCCTTAATCTTCCTACCTTTTGTTAATAATAATTATAACTTCTTGAATGAAGACTTATGTGCCATTTCTCATGACTTCCATTCTCCCTCAATCTTCATATTTAATGTATCAAGAATGATTGTTGGCACTACCATCCAAACATGTCCAGACTTTGGCCATTTGTCACCATTCTATTGGTATCCTCTTAGACCAAAACACTATCATCTTTCACTTGGCTTATTGCAATCACCACCTAATTGACTCTTGCCACCGTTCACCAGATATTCTTAACACAGAAGGCAAATGATGTTTTAAATATTTAATTCAGGAAATATCTTTACCTTTCATGCTTGATACTTTAAAGTAGCTCCCAATTTGTTTCACAACAAAGTCCTTACAAGTGCCACACATCCTGTCATGGAGACTGAGTTGCTTACACAGATGTTCCTTGACTTAACAATGGAGTTATATCTTGATAAACTCATTGTAAGATGAAAATATCCTAAGTTGAAAATCTATTAAATATAACTAACCTACCAAACAGCCTAGCATAGGCACTCAGTGCACTGTAGAGTGTGAGTTGTTTATCTTTGACTCCATGAGGCTGACCGCGAGCTGTGGCTTGCTGCCACTGCCAAACGTGATAAGAGAATTATTTTACTACAAATTACTAGCCCAAGAAAAGATCACAATTGTAAATTCAACGTGTAGTTTCTACTGGATGTGCCATATTTTCACTGTCATAAAGTCAAAAATTAAAAAATGAAGTCATCAAAAATTGAGGACTATATAATGGAATAGTGGAAAATAACTATAACATAGAAAAATGGAATTTAAAAAAGGAAGTTCTTAGAGATAATAAAATATTCTATATTTAAGGGATTTGAGATAATGGAAAAAATAAAAGAAAACAAAAGATGGGGCAAGAGTTCTATCTCTGCCATGGAGAAATTATGTGATCTTGTTTACTCAGTGACTTGCCTCTAAGCCAGTTTTTTTTTTCTATAAAAATAAAATATTTGCCTTTAGTTAATCTTTAAGTGTTTTAACAATCCTAGAACTTATAATATATTAAGACCACATGATTAAGCTATGATCAATGGGTATATATTTATAGATTCATTTTATCTAATGTTAGTTATAAATTGAGACTGATCAATTTACATTGTCTCTGTTATCACCTGGTTAAACTTAGATTTCTTTGAATAATCTGTGTTCCTGGAACATAGTCAGCAGATTCACAACAGAATCAAAGCTTTGTCTTTGGACAAATTGGCATAGTATTCTCACCAACCAGGTTAACTAATCAGACAATCATCATGCAAAAGAATTATTTCTTCTTGGTTTTATTAAATTGCTATTTTTGAGATGCTCTCAAAATTCTTCTTTCCATATCTACAATAATAAGGTTAATTATGATAGGGATACAGCTTGTGCTAACATAAGTTTAGGACTTACTGTATGTTCTAAGCATGTCATATATGTTAACTCATTTAATTATGACACCACTTGATGAGTTAGGTACAAACGTTATAGCCATTTTGATATATTAAAATATAAAGTAATTTGTCAAACAGTGCCACATAAGCAGAGCTGGGATTTGAACCTCAGCACTGAGACTTCAGAATATGTGCTCCTAATCAGTAATTTATTCTGTGCCAAGCTAAAATTGTTTTGTTTAACAGATGTTGACATTAATCTTAGTTCCCTTTCAATTTTCCTTTCTCTTCCAGACATTTATGTCACAGTTAGATTCATTTGCCTTGGGAAAATTAGCTGAAGTATCTATATTCCATGTGAAAATTATTTTACATTTCAATTAGTCTCTATTTCTTTTAGTCTTTTTTATTTCTCTTTTGATATTAAATATTTCAGATGCTGAATCTGTAAAGGGGACATTTAACCTCTTTTAAAATTAGGTTTCTCTACCACAATAACTTTCTTTTTGCATACCATTCTTTATCTTTGGAACTGCACTTACATAGAATCTAATCTGGAATGAATGCATGCCATTTTTCTGGCATCTTGTCAGAATTATTAAAATTCTAATAGTGAACTGATGAATTTTTTCCCATTACTATATTGCTTTTTATTTGAAGAAAGTAAAAGTTAAATAGTTTGTGTGCATGAACTCATAATAATGGCTTCTGCTTGTTGAGGGTTTAGTATGTGCTAGTCCATTAATATATGGCACCTCCTTTTTTAGCAACAACTCTGAAAGGATGATTTGAAAGTAGAGAAGTTAAGTAATTATCCCAAATTCTTAAATTTAATAAGTGGTAGAGATAAGATTCAAACTTACTACTGCATCATATCATCATATGGATATGTTGTTGTTGTTGTTGTTAGGTGCCATAGAGTCGAGTCCGACTCATAGCGACCCTATGTACAGCAGATCGAAACACTTGCCGATTCTGTGCCAGGCAAACAATCTTATTTATGTTTAAGACCATTGTTGCAGACACTGTGTCAATCCATCTGGTGGAGGGTTTTCCTCTTTTCCGTTGACCTGCCACTCTTCCAAACATGATGTCCTTCTCCAGGGATTGTTCTCTCCTGACTACATGTCCGAAATATGTAAGACGCAGTCTGGCCATTTTTGCTTCCAAGGAGCACTCTGGTTGTACTTCTTCTAGGACAGATCTATTGGTTCTTTTGGCAGTCCATGGTATATTCAATAGACGTCTCCAGCACCACAATTCAAAAGCATCAATTCTTCTTCTGTCTCTCTTGTTCAATGTCCAGCTTTCACAACCATATGATGCCACTGAAAATACCATGGCACATATGGATATGTAAGTATTGAATTATAACCTCCTTAATAATAGGATCAATCTATAACCATACTAGGTTGGTGTTTATCTCAGCTGATAGAGTGCTCCTCTGCTCTCTCTGAGGCCCTGGGTTTGGTCCCCAGCACTGCAAAATGGGAGAAGGACATGGTATCTCACTCTCAAAAACAATCCCCCCAACTCCCCAAAACCCCAGTCAGCCACTGAAAACCCAATGAGAGTTGCTATGAATTGGACCAAACTTGATGGCACCTAACAATAATAACAACAACAGCCAATTCACTCTGGTGTTCAATATCATCACATCTCAGAAGTTAAGCAAGGTCAGATCTGGTTAGTCCTTGGATAGTATACTGCCTGGAAATACCAGGTGCTGTAGGCTTGGGAGAAGAACCTGGCAGCCCTCTGCTGAAATAGTCAGCCATTGAAAACCTTATGAATAACAGAGAAGCACTGACATAGTGTTGGGCATGGCACAGTGTTGGGTAGTGTTTTGTCTGTTGCACATAGGAGGATCTCTATGAATCAGACCTGACTTGATGACACCTAACAACGTAAATAATAACAATAATAGGATCTAGGATTTGTATGGAAATGGTCACCAATTTAACAATGGTTTGACTTATGATTTTTTGACATTACAATTGTGCAAAAGTGATAATCAGTAAAAACCATATTTTGAACTTTGGTCTTTTTCTGGGCTAATGATGTGCAATCTAATCTTCACTCTCAATGCTGGGCAGTGGCCATGAGCCATAGCTCCCAGTCAGTCATATGATCACAATGGTAAACAACATATACTCAATAATGTACAATATTGTCAAATTGTGATATTAAGTTGGTTAAGTGTTTCTATGGTTTGAATCTTGAATATCCTACAAAGGCCCATGTGTTAAAGGCTTAGTCCTCAGCATGATGCTATTGGGAAAGAGTAGAATTTTTTGAGAGGTGAGGATTAGGCTCTTAGTGGGCATGGCTTCCAAGAACATTATGGGACTCTGAATTCTTCTTCTGTATCCTTTGCTTTCTGGTCAAGTGGTGAGAAGTTTTAGTCCACCCTATGCTCAGCTTACACCATACCCAAAGCCACAGGGCCAGCTGATCAAGGGACAGAAACCCCAAAATTGTGAGTCAAAATGAACCTTTTTCTAAGTTAATTATTTCAAGCATTTCATTATAGTTACAGAAAGCTAACACAGGTGTATTAAATGCATTTATGACTTAATGATATCTCCAACTTACTACGGATTCATCAAGCCTGCAGCCATAGCACTGTGGCATCCAATCCCATCAGATCTCAGAAGCTAAGCAGGGTCGGGCTTGGTTAGTACTCAGATAGGAGACCACCTGGGAACACCATATACTGTAGGCTTGGGAGAAGGACTCAGTAACCCATTCCCAAAAGTCAATCTACCATTTAGAACCCTATGACTAGCCAAGAAGCACTGATAATAACGTTTGGCCTGTTGTACATAGGGTCGCTATGAATTGGACACCGATTCAAAGGCATCTAACAACAACATGGATTCATCAGGACATAATTCACTCATAAATTGAGGAACACGTGCTGTTGTTTATTTACCTGCCATGCCTAGGGTGGGATTTTGGCATGATAACTATGCAATAACTATGTAATAAAATTTGGAAAGTAGTAGATAGAGCAGGTGGCCTCCTTGTGTCACCCGTGATTTTCCTTTTATATTCTAGGGTCAATACATTTTATCTGACTGGGTAAAGATTAATGTTGTTCAGTCAACTTCCACCTGGAGAGTTTGTCTGTAAAATGTGAACTTATATTTGCCTGCTCTCAGGCTGTATTTGTATAATCACAAAATGCCTGCTGCATGGTAAATCATAGCAGAGTCTCAGTAGTAGATTCCTTGTGGGGACTTTAGCACCCTCAAGACATATTCTTCTCTGAGGATGACCAAGAGCCTCCTGGATTTAATTCTATGCCTAATGTTGGCATTTTCTGAAGCTCTGCTTTGGTTTTCTCATCTTGTGAAACCTTTAGAATAAGTTTACATTCTACCTTGTTAGGAGTCTCTGATTAGACATGCTATATACATGTACAATCTTAACATAAGGGACTAGTAGATATATGGATAATGAGTGCATCTTCTAATTTCCTCATTTTCCAAAATAAACATTCAGTAGTAAAAATGAGATCCATAACCTTCTATTTCATCTTCTTTCCTTACTACATCCTGGCCAATCAAATTATATGTCCTTACATTTCAAATGCCGATTCATTATTGATGTGCTATTTCATCTTTTATCCTTCTCACTCTGAGATCTTTTCACTCACCAGACCAACTTTCTATCAGTCACTGCAGAGAAATACTAGTCCTTGCTTTTTATCTAAAACTCGATTCAGGAAAATACAAACACATTAAATACACATTTAAAACATAGAATGGAAGAATTATTTTGGAGGAAGACTATAGTCTCATTTTTTTAAAAATGAAATACTTGTTTTTCATTAGGTAATTCTTTTCAATCTTTTTTTTCTCAAAAATTAAACACATATTTGGGAAAGGAACCTCTATACTTTTGAAATATAAGGTGATATACCATGTGTTATGATATTCCCATTCACTATTTTAAATGAGAAAAATTGGTTATTTTATGTTTCATTTTTCTATTATGAAAAAAATGGGGGGAAAACCCTAGTTTTTAGTCTTCAGGAAAATATGCAGAGGTTAACTATTTTAAAGCAAGTATGGACTTTCCAGGAAGTGTGATATCCTCAAATATGGATTATAGTCAGGAGAATGGCTTGTCAAGCAGATGAACATTTTCTGATATGTAATGGTCATGACCAGGCTGGGGTTTAGCTCAGTTGGTAGAGTGCTTCTCTGCATTCTCTGAGGTCATGGGTTTGATCCCCAGCAACACAAAAATGAGAGTAAAATGTGGCAGCTCACTCTTGAAACAATTCTGAAAAACAAACAGTCATTGAAAACTCTATGAATAGCAGAGAAGCACCGACATAGTGCCAGGGATGGCACAGTGTTGGAGAATGTTTCGTTCTGTTGTACATAAGATTATTATGAGTTGGACCCAATTCGAAGACACCTAACAACAACAACAATGGTTATGACTTACAGATACATAACCTAGCCTTCCCTTGGCTTCCAAGGGCAGAAAATAACCATAAATCTTCAAATAAATCTATCCCTTCCTTGAAATTCTTGTGCTCTCAAGACAGATTAGTAAAAACTTTGTGACTATTTGCCTAGCTAGAAAATGTCTATGAAGTACCTGCTAGGGTTAGAGAGAGCATTTAGTTCAGAGGACTTGGGAGAGTTGCTATTATTTGTAAGATATTGGTGAGTAATTTGAGCATGGATCTCAAACACAGAAATGCTCAAAATTTCCACAATAACTGGAGTGGCTGTTTTGCATTGCATTTAGTAATTATTAACCCTTCCTTTGTACTAGCTCCTATTCCCACACTTAGACTGCAGCCATAGCCCTGAGGCATCCAATCTTATCAGATCTTGGAAGCTTCGCAGGGTCAGGCCCGGTTAACACTTGGATGGGAACGCCTAGGAACACCAGGTGCTGTAGGCTTGGGAGACAGACCCAGCAACGCACTCCTAAAAATCAATCTGCCATTGAAAACCCTATGAACAGCAGAGAAGCAGTGACAATAGTGTTTCACCTGTTGTATGTAGAGTCACTATGAGTCAGATACTGACTTGAAGGCACCTAACAACAACAACAACAATTCCCACACTTCAGATAAGAGATAGGTAAGAAATGGAAAGACTGCACTTCCATGGTGTCTACTTGCTTTCAGTGGATTAGAAACCCTGAAGGAAAGCGTTTTCAATGTCCTTTGAATCTGTAAGTCCTTGTTCAATTAGAGTGGATTAAAAAAGCAAGTCATTATGATTCAGTCCATTTTGTCTTTGAAGCTGTATAAGACAACAGTGAATTTATCTTAATACTTTTCATCACTCCTGTGGCTGCCTCTTTTTTCTAGCTGGCTGCACATCAGGATTATCAGATCCCTTTACAATTCAAATCCTGGATCTCAACCCAAGCCCAGACTAGAATTTTTTGACAATTTCGGGTCAGTTTTTTCTAAGTCTTCGATGAGTTAGTGCTTGATCAGAGCTTGCACTCGGGTGGCATTCATGGTGAATGACCTGTTTACTGGTTTTTTGATAGGGAAGATAAAATGAAAGTTTAGCCCCATTGCCGGTCACTCCTCCATTTCAGCTCTGTTTCTTTATTTCTTGAAGTTTACTTGCCTTCAAGATTTTTGTTTTAAAGGATACATACACCTGAGAGTAATGAATGATAAGAGTAATAATAAACATTTGCAGCTTCGCTTATTTCCTGTGTTTCTGTCTTCTGTTCCAGTTGGCCTATTGACCTGCCCCCTGAAAACAGCCATGTTCCACTTTCCAGACTAATCAAGACGTAGAATAGGAAGCATAGGAAGCATTTAGATGTATGGTAGATTTAGCCTCAGACATTTCTGAGTGTGGGGTTCCCAGGGATGACCAAAAAAAAAAAAAAAAAAAGATAGAAAATTATTGCTAATTACTCAAATTGCCTGTAGACTGTGGCATCCGATCCCTTCAGATCTTGGAAACTAAGCAGGGTCAGGCCTGGTTAGTACTTGTATGAGAGACCTTCTGGGAACACCAGGTACTGGAGGCTTGGAAGAAGGACCTGGCAACCCACTCTCAAAACACAAGCAGCCATTGAAAATCCTATGAATAGAAAAGAAGCACTGACAATAGTGTTTCGGCTGTTGTACATAGGATCACTATGAGTTGGACACTGACTCAACAATGCCTAACAACATTACCCAAACTGAGGTCTGATGACTAAGTTGTTTTTAAAGTTGGTTCCTGACTTTAGTTGCTTGTCTGTCTGTAGATCATAAACCTGAGGAAGATTCTTAAAAACTTTAGCTTCTTGGGCTCCACTTCCTTTAGTGCTAATTCAATGTGCCTGCAAAGAGACTGAAGAATTTATAGGTACTTTTCAAATCAGCTTCATTGAAATTCACCAATTTTAAGTGTATAATTTATTGAATTTTTCACCACTGTATAGTGATGGAGGCACTATAATAATTATGGTATGGGACAGTTCTATCACTGTAAAATGTTCCCCACTGCCTCTTTGCTGGCATTCCTCCTCAACTCTGGACAAGAGACAACTACTGATTTCTGTCATTACACTTACTTGCTTTGTTTTGTTGAAACAGGGTTTCATTGTGCAGCCCAGGCTGATGTGCACCTAAATGTGTAGAATAAGCTGGCCTCAAACTTGAGTTGATATTCCTGTTTCAGCTTCCCAACTGCTGGGAATATAGGCATATGCCAAGAGGTCTGGCTTGTCATTACATTTTTGACTTTTCAAGAATCTCGTATGTTGTCATTGTTAGGCACCCTCTAGTCAGGTCCATCTCATAGGGACCCTATGTACAACAGAGCAAAACACTCCCCAATCCTTGTCAGGCACATGATTTTTTTTTTATGTTTAAGTTCACTGTTGCAACCACTATATCAATCCATCTAGCTGAAGGTCTTCCTTTTTTCATTGACCTGCCACTCTTCCAAACATGATGTTCTTCTTGAGGGATTGGTACCTCTTGAAAACATATCCAAACTATGTAAGACACTCTAGCTGTCCTTGCTTCCAAGGAGTACTCTGCTTGTGCTTCTTCAAGGATAGATCTATTTAGTCTATGGCATATCCAATATTTGTCTCCAGCACCATAATTCAAAAGCATGAGTTCTTTTCCTGTCCCTCTTATTCAGTGTCCAGATTTCACAAATGTTTGGTGTGATTAAAAATACCATGACATGAGTCAGGTGCACCTTCATCTTCAATTTGACAGCTTCACTTTTCAACACTTTAACGAGGTCTTTTGCATCAGCTTTTCCCAATGCAATATGTCTTTTGATTTCTTGACTGCTGCTTCCATGGGTGTTTATTATAGTACATAAAGTAAAATCTTGGATAATCTCAATCTTTTCTCCATTTATTATGAGGTTGTTTACTGACCCAGTTGTAAGGATTTTTGTTTTGTTGATATTGAGCCACAATCCATACTGAAGGCTGGATTTTTTGATCTTTATCAGTAAATATTTCAAATTCTCTTCACATTCAGCAAGCAGAATTGTGTCATCTGCATAATAAGGATTGTTAATGAGTCTTCCTCCAACCCTGATGCCACATTCTTCTTCTTAGAGTCCAGCTTCTCTATTTGCTCAGCATAACAATAGAAGAGGCATGGTGAAAGGATACAACCCTGACACATACCATTCTTGACTTTAAACCAGGCAGTGTTTCTTTGTTCAAACCTTCTGGTCTATGTACAGATTTTTCATGAGTACAATTACTCCCATTCTTCACAGTGTTATCCACAATTTTTTATGATCCACACAATCAAATGCCTTAGCCTAGTCACTAAAACATAGATATACATCTTTCTGGTATTCTCTGCTTTTGGCTAATATCCATCTGACATCAGTAATGATGTCCCTGGATCTACACACTCTTCTGTGTCTGGCTTGATCTTTTGGCAGTTCCCTGTCAATATAATGCTGCATCACTTTTGCATGATTCAGAAGACATCAAAACTCTTTCCTTCAGGGTTTCTAATCCACTGAAGGCAAGTAGACACCATGAAAGTGCCGTCTTTTCATTTCTTACCCATCTCTTATTTGAAGTGTGGGAATAGGAGCTAGTATAAAGTAAGGGTTAATAATTATTGCAATGCAAAACAGCCACTCCAGTTATTATGGAAATTTTGAGCATTTCTGTGTCTGAGATCCATGCTCTGGTATTCTCTGCTTTTGGCTAATATCCATCTGACATCAGTAATGATGTCCCTGGATCCACGCCCTCTTCTGCGTCTGGCTTGATCTTCTGGGGGTTCCCTGTTAATATACTGCTGCGGTCACTTTTGCATGATCTTTAGCAAAATTTTACTTGTGTGTGATATTAATGTCATTTGATAATTTCCACATTCAGTTGGATCCCCTTTCTTGGGAATAGACACAAATATGAATCTCTTTCAGTCAATTGGCCAGGTAGCTGTTTTCCAAATCTCTGGGCATAAAAATGTGAATACCTCCAGTGCTGTATCTGTTTGTGGAAACATCTCTGTTGGTATTCCATCAGTTCCTACAGCCTTGTGTTTTGTCTATTTCTTCAAGGTAGCTTCTACTTCATCCTTCATTGATAGAATCTCATATAGAAGGAATCATATGGACTTTAGCCTTTTGTGTCTGACTTCTTTCAATTGGCAAAATACTTTTGAGATTCACCTATGCTACTTTCATCTTGCTAGCTTTCTCTTTCCTGCTAAGTAGTATTCCAATTGCATGGATATGCCCAAGTTGCTTTTCCACTCACCTATTGATGGATATTTAGATTGTCTCTAGTTTGTGACTATTATTAATAATGATAGTATGAATATTCATATAGTAGTCTTGGGTGGACTTATGTTTTCGTTTCTCCTTCGGGAGTATCTAGAGATGAGATTATTGGTCATAAATACATGGTATGTTTAACTTTTTAAATTACTTTATAACAAACTGCCTCTTTTCCAAAGTGGTGGTGCAATTTTTTAGTTCTACCAGCAATGTATGAGAGTTCTAAATCCTCCACATTTTCACCAAAATAGTATTGTCAGTCTTGTTACTTTTAGCTGTTCTAGTGGGTGTTTCGTGGTATCTCTCTGTGGTTTTAATTTGCATTTTCCTAATGACTAATAATGTGAACATGTTTATGTACTTATTTGCCATTTTGATATCTCTTTTGGTGAAATCTTGTTTATATCTATGTGCATTTTCTTATCAGTTTCTCTCCCCTCCCTCTCTTTAGTGCTGTGGGTTGAATCCAGGGGCTTGCACATGCTTGGCCAGTGTTCCACCACTGAGCCACACACTCAGTCTTTATTATTATTATTATTAGTTTTTTTAGACAGAGTCTCCCTAAGTTGTGCCTCAAACCTGTGACCCTCCTGTCTCAACAGCATGTGTTACTGGGATTACATGTGTGTGCCATTGTTCCTAGTGTAAAAGTTCTTTATAATTTCTGAATAGACGTCATTTATCACATATATATGTATATAGAATATATACATATATGCATATATATAGAATATGCATATATATAGAATATGCATATATATAGAATATATGTATGTGTGTGTATATACAGAGAATATATATATGTATGTATATATATATAGAACATATATATATGTATATAGAATTTTGTGTATCAAAAACATTTTCTCTCCCTATATGCCTGAAATTTTCCTTTTATTAATAGTATTTTAGAAGTGTTCTAGTACCAAGAGCATTGGGCTGACTTTCTCACAGGGCCATCTCTCTGGTTCTCTCTGCAGATTCCATGGACCACTGTTAATTCCACTTGTATTTCCATTGGACACACTAGGATAATCCAGGACAATCTCTTTAGTGTAAGACTGATTAGACACTTTGACTCTGTCTGCTACCATGTAACACAGTGTATTCAGTGGTTCCAGGGATTAGGGAATGGACATTTCATGCTGGCTATCATTTGGAGAAGAAGGTAAAAAAGAGGGCAGATAGAAAAACAATGTCAAGGAGATATTTGTTGGATGGGTGAGAAAGACTATAGAGATAGGTAGTTAGAGAGAAAGACTTGGTAGAGAATAGGAATTTTGAAATTGTGTGAGATAAGAAAGAGCTAAGTAATATCTTATTTAACATAATGATATCATCATGGTTTGACTATAAAGTGCCCCCCAAAGGTCACGTGCTTTAACGTTGGGGCTCCAGCTGGTGGTGCTGTCTGGGAGGTTGTGGAACTTTGGGAGATATGTCTAGATTGGGTGGAAGTAACTCCTTGGAGGTGGGCCTTTGGAGGTTTTTACCCCATACCCACAGTCCAGGTCTCTCTCTCTCTTCTTTGTCCACAAAGCCATGAGGTCATGTGACACAGGCCCTGCTTCTGCTGCCACCATGCCTGCCTTACCGACATTATGTTTTGATCCACTGTCAGCTCCCTAAAAACCTCTTCTTCTATAAATACATGTGGTTGTTGTTGCTGTTGTTAAGTGCTGTCAAGTTGGTATCTGACTCATAGTGACTCTATATACAACAGATGAAACACTATTGTCAGTGCTTCTCTGCTATGCATAGGATTTTCAGTGGCTGATTGTTTTTTGGGAGTGGGTTGCCAGGTCCTTCTCCCAAGCCTATAGCACCTGGTGTTCCCAGGAGGTCTCCCATCCAAGGATTAACCAGGCCCAACCCTACTTAGCCTCTGAGATCTGATGGAATCAGATGCCAGAGTGGTACAGCTGCAGGCAAATTCATGTAGTGATTTTTCTACTATATCAGTGACACCAACTAAGATACTCAGTGTGGGATAGGGGTGAGGATGTTATATGTCTACCAGAGTAACACAGAAGTCTTAGAAGGTATGTTAGTAATTTGTTATTTTAAAAGTTTTTGTTATAAATTCCTAGAATTTAAGTCATATTTGCTTTAATGTTATTTCAACTTAAAAAATTTTAAAATGTGTAACACTTCATACTTCTCAGAGATATATGTTTTGAAAAGGTGGAGAAATATTGTCTGATAGAGCAATGGAGAAGACTGCATTAGAAATGCATGAGTGAGGGCAGGGTCTTGGAAAGAGACCCAGAGTGAGTGAGGAACATGGTTAGGTCAGAGTTTAGATAGGCTTTGGTGGTGAAAAGGGATGTTCCATTTTGAAAATTCTTCCTAATAGAAAACCTTTGACCTCTGGCCACTTTAACCACATCCCATCTCTCTCTCAGGAGAAACTAATTTTGACGAAGACTGAAATATTTAAGAATTGAATCTTTAACACCCATAAAGAGAAAAGATAAGTAAGCTCTTCTCATTGGGAATTTTGTAAATCCTGTGGAATGGCTGGCAAATGCAGAAAATAAATCATAATTCTTTTTTCACCCCTGAGAGTTGTTGTTCAGTGCCCTTGATCAGGGCCCGACTCATAGTGACCCTATGTACAACTGAATGAAACACTCCCTGATTCTGTGCCAAGCACATGATCTTTTTTGTATTTAAGCCCATTATTGCAAGCACTGTGTTAATCCATCTAGTTGAGAATCTTCATTTTTTTCGTTGACCTGACACTGTCCCAAACCTGATGTCCTTCTCCAGGGATTGGGCCCTTTTGACAACATGTCCAAAATACATTAGATGCAGTCTAGCCATCTTGGCTTACAAGGAGCCCTCTGGTTGTACTTCTTCTATGATATATCTGTTGGTTCTTTGGGCATTCTTTAGAATATCCAATATTTGTCTCCAGCCCCATAATTCAAAAACATCAACTCTTTACCTGTCTCTTTTATTCAGTGTCCAGGTCTCACAACTATAGAATGTGACTGAAAATACCATGGCATGAGTCAGGCACACAAACCTTCATCTTCAATGTGACAGCTTTACTTTTCAACACTTTAAAGAGGTCTTACAACACTTTTCCCAATACAATGCATCTTTTGATTTCTTCACTGCTGCTTCTATGGGTGTTCATTGTAGAACCAAGGAAAGCAAAATCTTGGACAATTTCAATCTTTTCGCCATTTATCATGAAGTTGTTTACTGATCCAGTTGTAAGGATTTTTGTTTTGTTGATGTTGAGGTGCAATCCCTATTGAAGGCTATGTTATTTCTCTTCATCAATAAATGCTTCAAATCTTCTTCAGTTTCAGCAAGCAAAGTTGTATCATCTGCATAACACAGATTGTTAATGAATCTTGCTCCAAATATGGTGCCACATTCTTTTTCATAAAGTCCAGCTTTTCAGATTACTTGTTCAGCATAGAGATTGAAGAGGTACAGTGAAAGGATACAGGCCTGATGCACACCTTTCTTGACTTTAAACCAGGCAGTGTTTCCTTGTTCTGTTCAAACAACTGCCTCCTGGTCCATGTACAGATTCCGCATGAGAATTAAGTGCTCTGGTATTCCCATTCTTTGCAATGTTGTCCATAATTTATTATGATCCACACAGTCAAATACCTTTGTTTATTCACAAACATGTAGACAGACACGTTTCTGGTATTCTCTGCTTTCAGATAATATCTATCTGACATCAGCACTGATGTCCCTGTTTCCAGCACTGATTCCCTTTCAGAATCCAGCTCTATTTCCCTGCAGTTCTCTCTCTATATACTGCTACAGTCACTTTTGAATAATCTTTAGCAAAATTTTACTTGTGTGTAATATTAATGATATTGTTTGATAATTTCCACATTCATTTGGATCCCCTTTCTTGGGAACAGACACAAATATGGATCTCCTCCAGTTACTTGGCCAGGTAGCTGTTTTCCAAATCTCTTAGCATAAAGAAGTGAGTATCTCCAGTGTTGCATCTGTTTGTTGAAACATCTCAGTTAGTATTCCATCAATTACTGAAGCCTTGTCTTTTGCCAATTTCTTCAAGGCAGCTGCCATTTCATCCTTCTGTATCATTGGTTCCTGATCATAAGCAACTTCTTGAAATGATTGGTCATCCATCAATTCTTTTTGGTATAATGACTCTGTATATTCCTTCCATCTTCTTTTTATGTTTACTATGTCACTTAATATTTTCCCTGTACATTCCTTCACTATTGCCACTCAAGGCATGAATTTTTCTTCAATTCCTTAACTTGAGAAAAACAGAGCATGTTCTTGGTTTTCTGTCTTCAGCTCTTTGCATGTCATTATAGTGTGTGATTTCTCTAATGTCCCTTTGAAATCTTCTGTTTAGTTTCTTAACTTCATCCTGTCTTCTTTTTGTTGTAGCTGCTCAACATTCAAGGGCAAATTTCAGAATCTCTTTTGACATGTAATTTAGTCTTTTCTTTTTTTTTTCCTGTTTATAATAACTTTTTGCTTTCCTCATGAATGATGTCTTTGATATCATGCCACAACTCTCCTGGTCCTCTATCATTTGTGTCTAACACATCAAACCTGTTTTTGAGGTGGTCTCTGAACTCAGGTGGGATATACTTGAGGTCATAACTTGGCTCTTGTACACTTGTTCTAATTTTCTTCAGTTTTACTTTGAACTTCTATGTGAACAGTTGATGTTCTGTTCTCAATAAGCCCTGGTCTTATTCTGACTTTTGATATTGAGCTTTTGAATCATCTCTTTCTACAAAAGTAGTCGTTTGGGTTCCTGTATGTTACATCTGGTGAATTCCATGTGTACAGTCATCATTTATATTGGAGAAAAAAATCTTTTGCAATGAAAAAGTCATTGGTCTGACAGAATTCTATCATGGGATCTCCAGCATTGTTTCTGTCATCAAGGTCATATTTTCTAACTACTGAGCCTTCTTGTTTCCGAGTGTTGCATTCCAGTCACCAATAATTATCAGTATGTCCTAATTGCATGTTTGATCTATTTCATATTGCAGAGGCTGGTAAATATCTTCCCTATCTTCATTTGTGGCCTTAGTGGTGTGTGTATAAATTTGAATAATAGTCATATTAACCGGCTTTCCTTTTAGGTGTATAGATATTATTCTATCATTGATAGCACTGTATTTCAGGATAGATCTTGAGATGTCCTTTTTGATGATGAATGCAACCTAATTCCTCTTTAATCTGTCATTCCCAGCATAGTAGACTTCATGATTATCTGATTCAAAATGGCCCATGCCAGTCCATTTTAGTTTGCTGATGCCTAGAAAGTAGCTATTTATGTGCTCCATTTCCCTTGTTGTTGTTGTTGTTGTTGTGTGCCGTCAAGTCGGTATCTGACTCATAGCGACCCTCATAGGGTTTTCAATGGCTGTTTCAGGATTGCTTTGGGAGTGGATTGCCAGGCCCTGCTCCCAACCATTTCCCTTGTAATGATTTCTAATTTTCCTAGATTCATACTATGTACATTCTATGTTCCAATTATTAATGGATGTTTACAGTTGTTCCTTTTCATTTTGAGTGATGCTACACTAGCAGGTCTCCCTACATTGCCAAATAGCCCCTTGGAGGGCAAAGTCAGGAACCACTGTTCATGTTGTTGTTGTTAGGTGCCGTTGAGTTGGTATCTGACTCATAGCGACCCTCATAGGGTTTTCAATGGCTGACCATTTCGGGATTGCCTTGGGAGTGGATTGCCAGGCCCTTCTCCCATTTAGCTCAGTTGGGAGAGTGCTGCTCTGCAGTCTCTGAGGTCCCAAGTTTAATTCCTAGCACCGCAAAAATGGGAGAAGGACCTGGCAATCCATTCCCAAGGCAATCCCGAAACTGTCAACCATTGAAAACCCTATGAGGGTTGCTATGAGTCGGATACCGACTTGATGGCACTTAACAATAACAACAACAACAGTAGCAGGTGGAGTTCCCTGGGGCCTTACTCCATTCCCAACACAAAGTAGACTTTACTTTGAGGAGGTAACTCTTCTGCATTTGTCTTTTGAGTACCTTCCAACACAGGGGGCTCATTTTCTGGCACTGTATTTGACAGTGTTTCTCTGTTATTCATAGGGTTTTCAATGGCTAATTATTTCCAGAGTGGGTTACCCATGTCCTTCTCCCTAGTCTGTGTTAGTTTGGAATCTCAGATGAAACCTTTCCACCGTTGGTGATCCTTCTGGTATTTGTAATCCGTTGGCATAGCTTTCAGCATCAGAGCAACACACAAGCCCCCAGAGCAAACTCCCAGACACTTAGGGGCCCTCCTATGATAGTTCTAGTTATATCCAATGTCAGGTATGTTCACATATTTGAAAGAATTTAGGACCTGTCATTTTACCTTATATCCCTTAGTAATGAGGTTTGTTTCTATACATTTTTTGTTATAATATTGAATATTGATAATAATTATACCCTGGAGGTTCCATCTTAGTAATACTTATACATTTTTTTCCTAGTAGTAATTTTTCTGAGAAGTATATACTTTAGAAATTACCATAACCAATTTTTTTCTCCAAAATAAACATACAGCCTCAGGGATTTATGAAAATACTACACAATAACTAGGGAGTATGACCTAAAAGGTGTTTGGACTTCACATTTTTTTTCTTACAAGGAAAGATATTTTTGCTTCCTTGATAAACAAACATAGTACATTGAATAGTTATTCAAATTCACTGTAGATAGGCATGGTGGTGCATGCCTCTGATCCCAGTGACTTGGGAGACAGAGGTAGAAGGATCACACGTTCAAGGCCCGAGGTAGCCTGTGTAAATTAACAAGACCCTCTCCAAATAAAAAAATAAATAGAAAATGGGCTGAAGGTGCAGCCTAGTGGTAGAGCACTTGCAAAGTATGTGGGAAGCCCTGGGTTCAACCTCTAAGCACTGCAAAAACATTTTCTCATTGTTTATGGGGATTGCAAGCCATGCTAAAAGTACAAGGGAGATGAAATTACAAAAGTTGTCTTAATAAAGAGATACAGAAGGCTATCTTACTTGCATATTTTGTTAAAGACGCATATTAAAAATTTTTAAGTCAATATACTGATTTTGGTCACTATGCCCATTTGGATAAATTTATGTTGCTTGTTGTAAAATCATTTAATGAAGCTTATAACTTCCAAAGGATAACAAAGAGTTCATTAACCATATTTCAGGTTATTAAATTAGGATTGTTTGTACTTGTATCCCCAAGGCTTTCTGTGAGAGGAAAGTGTTTGGTGAGCCTGACTTGCTATAAAGAAGGACTTATTAAATGCAAATATTTTCATCGATCCAAGATTTGCTCCTGTAAGGCTTGGCTTGGAGAAGAGTCTGCTTCCAAACTCAGTCACTGTGCTATTTCTAAGTTGAGTTGCTCAGGTTCTTAATTACTATTTGCTGGAGCTATCAGTTTCTTTCCACATGGGCCCCTCCGTGGAGCAGCTCACATTACATTTGACTGTGGGTTTAGGAAGAGTCTTGGTCATTTTGTAAGAGAATTCTGTAGGTGATAACCTAGTTACTTTCCCCATCTTCTGTCATCAGAGTAAGTCTGTAGGTCTAGCAATTCAATGGGTGGGGGGATTGCACAAGGTAATAAATATTTTAACAGATACCTCTAAGGTAGATTTTTAATTCAGTTTTTCTCCGGATGAATGAATTTGGCTGTTAGTCATTTTATGGTTTTGCTTTTAGAGCTATTATGCCAATAAGGTTAAAGTAGGAATGAGAATGAAAGTTTTCAGTGACACTATTGAAGAATATCAGTACCCTGTGCTCACACAATCATGTGAGTTTTTCTGAGATTTGCAGCCAATGTTTATCACAACCTCTAAACTAGTTTTTATAAAGCTTCAGCAAGGCCTGTCACCATTCATCTGGACTACCCCTATGGATGATGTTTCATTGCTGGATTTGTTGCACTATCCATAGAATCTTGACAAGCAGTATATTAAAAACAGGAACATTTTACTTTGTGTAAGTTGATTTGACTTTCTAGGTTTTCCTCCAAAATGGTAAATAGTATAAATAACATAACCTAATCCACATAAATACAAATGCAGAATTCAGCTAATAAAATCAAAATATCTTCTTCTGACTCACTGGAAAATTTTCATTCTAAAAATCACAAACTAGAGTTTTTAAGTTGTCATTCACAATTTGTATGGTAAGGAAAATAAGAATGCTTTGTCCTTTTAGCTATTTGGTAAATGCCTAGAACCATTTTAATAGTGCCTGACACTTAGATAGTATTCAATATATACTTAATATTAAAGAATATATCCAGGTAAGTACCTGACACACAGTATATGTTAACCATTGTGATTATCTCTTCAATAATAAAATAGATTTCTATAGAAGTCAGCAAGAGTTCTTTAACTGGAGAGAGTAGAACAGAAGTTATGAAATCATCTTTCAGGAGTGGAAAGGGAGTAGTGCCATATACTCTCAATGCTAATCTGCATCCTTTCAAGAGTTTTAGAGGGCTACAAAATCAGATGTGGATTGGAATTATGTGTGGACTGGAGTCACCTGAAAGCTGTTGAGAGTGACTTCTCCACTATGATCCAATCCAGACTTGATTCTAATCTGCATAAGATTTTGTATCCCTCTAAAACTCTTGAAAGGGTGCAGATTAGAATGGAGAATATATAGTATATTAGGTGATTTATTGGTATGTGTGACATTAAGTCATATGTTACAATTACTCTTTTAGAAATGATGGATCAGGGTCTGTGGTACCATGTATAACACATTGGACTTCTAGAATTGAGAGATCAGTAGGCTTGCCTCTGTTTAAGGACCAAAGAGGATAGCTGTAACTTAAATGTCTTGCCTCCATTTAAGGACCAAAGAGGATAGCTGTAACTTAAATGTCTCTATACGGTCTTGTTTGACAACTAGGGTAAGGAAATCAGCAATAAGGACACAGAGATCCTGAGCTCTAAAATTTTGATTTACTTTGCTTGGCTTTATGGTCTCTAGAATCAAGAGCTCAATTTTTTTTTGAAAAACCTGCACGTTTTCCTTCAAGATCTTATTGTAGTTCTTTCTGATTTTCTAAGCAACCATGAAGTTGTGTTAATTCAGTAAACTCTTAGAATAGATTATTAAAAATTTTACTGTTATTTCTCTAAATTACCAATAAATTGCATCAGATAATCATTCTAACAGAATCATTTTGACTAGTAGCTGTAATAGTCAGAAATACTGGGATACTAGCCCCAGCTTCCCTATTAATTGCTGACTCCTTGAGTAGGTTACTCATCCTTTCTACTAGGTGGTATCAGATTAGCACTTGCCACATTAGAGATCTTGGAACCTTAGTAAAGATAATGGAATTTGAGTGCTCAACCATGCATACCATTAGAACAATACATGTGAGCTGTAAGGTTTAGTCTTATATTACTGCATGGACTCAGTCTGAGCTTTCTTTTCTTCTGTAAGTAAGCATTTGGCTTCCAATGTGTGTTATTTTCCTAACAGAGCATCAAGAGATAAAGTGGCAAAGTAAGTGAGTCCTCTGTGTCTGACCTTTAGACCAGTGTTCCAATGTATGATTTCCTAATCTTAACTCAGTGGAGTAACAAGAACTGACACATATTCCCAGAGTGATTTTCTCTGGCAATTCACAGAACACTAGAATAGAATGGGATAAGTCATTTCTTAATACTAAAAATTTTAGATCCTCTTCATTCTCTTTCTGCTTAGTATGTTCTGAAATAGTTTGTGTAAGTTAAATATCATCTATTTAGGAGGCTATTAATGTGAATTTTTAATAAATTGGCTCTCTTTGGTTTTCTATATAGCTCTATGTGTATATTTCCTCATGTGTGTAGTGTTCCTAAATTTCTAGCATTCAGTTTCACATTTTTCCTTTTTTTATGTTGAGAATTGAACTCATGGGTTCATACATGCTAAGCAAGGACTGTAGCGCTGAGCTACACCCTCCTTAGCCTCAAACAATCTTTATATAACACTAAAATCTTATATTGACATATTTACAACTATCTTTAGCTAGATAATTTATGGAGGATAGTTTGAAAAAAATGAATTCCATTCCTTTATTGTTTACCATTATTTACATGACATCAGTGCCATCACTGATTGTTTTTTTCCACTACCTCTCTCACTAGATGCATTATTGAAATTTTTGGCTTCTCCGTTTCTTGTTCCTGCCTTGAAAATGCATTCTAAATCAAAATTGTAGCCAAGAAAAATGATTGTGAAAGACCACAGTCTCATAAGTAGTGGTCCTCATGGTCTATAAAGAATATAGTTTATAATAGGCCTGAGGAACTCTTTGTTTTGCATTATTTTGATAAATTTTACTTTTTAGAACACCTTTAGTGTTATTAGAATAGATTTATGGAAAAATTGCTAAGATAGTATAGTACTCATGTACCCAATACCAACTTCCCTTATTATTCACACTTACATTTGTGGGATATTTTTATTATAATCAACATATAAATATTGATATTTTCTTATTGATGAAAGATGCACTTCATTCAAACTTTCTTAGTTTTTTCCATATGTCCATGCTGACTTCCAGGACACCTCATCACATGTACTTATCAAGTCTCTTTAGGCACCTCTTGGCTGGGACAGTTTCCAGACTTTCTTGATTTTTGGTGACCTCAACAGTTCTGAAGAGTATTAATCAGGTATTTTTTAGATTATTCCTCAACTGACACTTGTCTGAGACTTTTCTCATCATTTTTTTTAGATGCCATTGATTTCTCACAATTATATGGGGTTATGTATTTTGGAGAGTAAGACCACAGAGGGAAAATGCCATTCTCATCATATCAACATGACTTACCACTGTTGGTATTGACTTTGAGCATCTAATACACACACACACACAGACACACACATACACACACACACCCGACCCACACAAACACACACATACCATGGTGCCAAGAAATGTATACACATTTTAAGAGATATTACCTGTGTATTACTTTTCAAAGTTGAGTTGAATTATGATGGTAACTGCTTTGAGCACCTCTTGTAATTACAGAAGTACAAAGTCACTTGTATTCATCTTTTGTTATTGGTATGTATTGAGTATTATAATTTTAATAATTAAAATGTATATACTATTTTCTCTCTCTCTCTCTTTTTCTCTTTCTCTCTCCCTCCTCTCCTCTGTTGTTGTTGTTGTTGTTGTTGTTGTAAGGTGCTGTTGAGTTGGTGTCCAACTCATAGTGACCCTACATACAATAGGTGAAACACTGTTGTTAGTGTTTCTCTGCTATTTGTAGGGTATTCAATGGCTGATTGTTTTCTGGGAGTGGGTTGCTGGGTCCTTCTCCCAAAGCTACAGCTCATGGTGTTCCAACATGGTCTCCCATCCATATACTAACCAGGCCCAGCCCTGCTTAGCTTCTGAGATCTGACAGGATTGGGTGCCACAGTGGTATGGCTGCAATCCTCTCTCTCTCTCTCTCTCTCTCTCTCTCTCTCTGTCTCTCTCTGTGCATTTAAATACTTATTACATTTAAAGGATCATTTTGATACCAAATGTCTATGTTGATATATTCATGACTAGGGCTATCTATTCAAGACCAACTTTCCTGCTTTTTTATTACACACATCATCCATTGACACTGCTGAGGAGAAGCTAGGCAACAGAGAGCCCTGTGACTTAATTTAAAGCCATTAGTTCACACAAGGAAGCTTTCTAATATGAGCTGGTGGTATAGGAGCTAAAATGATTCTAAAATGTGAGAAATAGTGGTTAGTACCCACACAGGGTGAATCTTTGTCCTAGAAGTAATCTATTTTCAGATGAAATAGATTACAGACTATAAACTATTGGAAAAATCTCATATATACAAATTGTGAGAGTATATTGAAGGAAATAAAGTTACCTTTCATGCATACACATGTTCTCAGGACTAACACATTATACTACAATCTGGACCAAAGACAGCAAGACTGATTTCAGACTCCCACTGTCTGACATGCATTGACCACCCTGGATAGGACAAGGGTTGATTGGACATGTAGAGAGTTGATCTTGTGACCAAAGCTAAGCCTTTGAGGAAAGAATAGACTAGTATATGTAGGGTGACAATAGATTGAATCCTGCACTCATTCATTTAGTGAGAGAAAATTGAAAATAGAGTTGCCATTGATTAAATTGTACAGCCAGAAGCATGTCCAAGTTTAGAACCCAGAACCTGCAAATTTCGTGTTCTTTATTCTTTTATCTTCTAAGAATTTTTGAAAAATCTATATAAAAGGTTATTTACATTGTTCTGTCATTTCTCAACTTCTAAATTATGTTTATTTTATGCAGATATTAACTCTCCTTTAACATTATAGGATCAAGTTACATAAAGACTGTGTTAGATTTTATTCCTGCTGTTTTAGTACAAGTTTCTCCAATGATGCATTAGTTTGCTTTCATTGATTATGAAGGGTAAAACTGAACTTCAGTTTATTTCTGCTAATTTTGCAAAAGGAATAAATAGTCTTCATTCATTGTTACATCATGAGGTTATTCCTTAGAGGATGGTCCCTTCTGAAAGCAGAACTTCTGGGCACTGTTGCATATGCCTGTAATCCAGCAACTCAGGAGGCTTAGTCAGGAGGATCATGAATTGGAGGCCAGAGGCAGACTGTGCAACTGAATGAGATCCTGTCTCAAAATAAAAAAAAAAAAAATAAAAGGGCTTGGAGTACAGCTCAATGGAACAACACTTGCCTAGAATGCATGAAGCCCTGGGTTCAACCTACCAGTAATGAAAAAAAAAATCCTGCCTATCTATCTATCTATCTATCTATCTATCTATCTATCTATCTATCTATCTATGTATGTTGCTTTTACACACAAGGAAAGCTAGATCTTAGAGTTCTTAGTGGAATAATTGTGAAATAATATATATTAAGTGGGGTGATAGTTGATGAAATTTATTTTTAGGTATTCTATTTCAGGCTTGAGTAACAGTCTCTTCTGTTTCTGTCTTAAATAGGTTTTCAGTTTTTATCATTTTAATTTTTTCAGTTTTTGAATCAAAATGGAATGTAGCATCCAAATGTCATGAACTTAAACTTTATTAAAATTTCTCTTCTTTATAGTACTTTTATTAGCTTCTCATACTTTACTCTTTTCAGCTCAAAGACAAGTTGTTCTTTTAACACACTGTTAAAAGTGTGTTAAGACTGTAGTCTTAAAATGATCTTATGAAATATGTGACCTGAAACAAACTGAGTTGTGAATAAGATACTTTTTGATGAATATTTTTCAAAGGAAACTATTTTGCTTAGTTCTAGATATAATAGCAGAAGATATAATCTTAGTCTAAGTAGAAATACCTTTACCTTAGTCTATTTTCTGTTGTTATAACAAAATGTCTGAGGCTATGTAATTTATAAGGAAAGGGAGTTTATTTTGGCCAATTGTTCTAGGAGTCCAAGTGCATGGCACCAGCATATCTTCTTGGCTTCTGCTGAAAGACTCATGCTGCATTATATCATAATGGAGATGATAAAAAGGGGAAGTGGGTATATGCAGAAAGAACACATGTATGAGAGTGACCAAGGTGCGGTGTCAGACTCACTTTATAACAACCTTCTTTCACAAGAACTAATATAGTCTAAAGAAAACTAGCCTAGTCTTTGAGAAAGACATTCATTCATTCATGAGGTTCTTCATGATCCCAAATACCTCTTAAAGACTTCACCACTCCTCGTTATTACTACACTGGGGCCTAAGTATCAACATGAATTTAGATGGTGACAAAACATGTTAAAACCATAGCATTCTATTTCAACCCCCTAAAACATAGGTCCTTCTGACATACAAAATACAGCCTTTCCATCCCCAAAGTTTCACTTATCCATTGTCAACTCATAAGTCCAATTTCCAGTCTCATCTAAGACACATGACAAACTCCTACCTGTAAAGCTGTAAAATAAAAAGAACAAGTTATCAACTTCCAATATACAATGGTGCACTAGGGATAGAGTAGCCAATCCTATTTCAAAAGGAGGAAATAGGCCAAAAGAAAGAAGAAACTAGCCCAAAGCAAGTAAAAATCCCAGCAGGTATGACACTGAATCTTAAAGCTATGATAATCTTTCACTCTGGGTGCTACCTCTGGACATGTTGGGGAAGGTGTTGGCCTGCCAAGGCCTCAGAAAATGCTACTACATGGCTTTGTTGGGTCCAGTCCTCATGGCTGCTATCTGGGTTTGGAGTTTCAGGCTGATGTCTATGGCTTTTCCAGGCTGGCATTGCATGCTTCTAATGGTGCTGCTGTTCTGGGGTCCTTGCAGTGGTGACTAGGTCCCACTTCCTTAGCTCAGCTAAGCATTCATTGCCTTCAGAGGAATCCCTGGAGAAACTCCACCATTGTGGTAGATCTTTGCTGGGACCTGGGGATTTTTAGAAGATCCTTTGAAATCTACTTGGAGACCACTCTATCCCCATGGTCCTTGAGTTTGCCATCCCTACAACATTATAACCATATGCACAAGGATTATACTCTCAAAAGCAGCAGGACAAGTAATTCATGAGGCCTCTTGAGCTATAGCTGGAGCAGCCAAGCACTGTACCAGGGCGTGGGCCTTAGGCAGTGGCATCCCAGACCTTTTCCTCAGAATCATTCTGTCCTCCTACATCCCTGTGCTTGTGATGGAAGGGGCAACCCCAAGATCTCTGAAACACATTTGGGGCCTCTTTTCCACTGTCTTGTCTATTAACGCCATGCTCCCTTCTATTCATGCTAATTAGTAACTAGTTGCTTGATTGCACTTGGGCACATGCTTTTGTTTACATAGCCAGGCTGTGAAATTTCCAAATCTCTCTTCTCTGTTTCCCTTTTATTTATACATTCTGACTTTAAATCATTCCTTTCTTCTCTTAGTGTAAATGCTTAAAAAGCAATCATGCAGCAGCCTGAGTGCTTGCCTGCTTAGATATTACTTCTGCCAGAACTCCTACTTCATCCTACTTAGGTTCTATCTTTCATAAAGTCCTAGGGCTTTAAATACAATACACACAAGTACTTTGCTATTTCATAGCCAGGATGGCCACCATTACAGCTCACTATAAGATTTTCGTGATTTCCATTTGAGATTTCATGAGAATGATCTTTACTGTACATACTCATTTTAGCATTCTGGTTATAACCACTTAACCAATTTCTAAGAGGTTCCATACTTTCTCTAGCCTTTGTCTTCTTAGCCCTCACAAGAATCATCCTTAATATTTCATTTATAGCATTCTAGGCTACTTCTGCCTGCGGGCGTAGCCCTGTGGCTCCAATCCTGTTGGAAGTTAAGCAGAGTTGGGCGTGCTTAGTACTTGGATGGGAGACTGCCTGGGAACACCAGGTGATGTAGGCTTTGGAGAAGGACCTGGCAATCCACTCCCAAAAATCAATCTGCCATTGAAAACCCTATGAGCAGCAGAGAAGCACTAACAATAGTATTTCACCTGTTGTATTCATATTGTCTCCTAGCTAGGAGTCCAAGAGTGCTGTGCTAGCATTTACTTGGTGTCTGCTAAGGACCTCATTTTGTGTAATATCATGGTGGAAAAGTGAAAAGGGAAAGTGGACCTATGCAGAAGGACCACATGTACAAGGGAGACAGAGGGGAGACTGAAGTTGCACCTTATAAGAACCTACTCTCACTAGATGTGGTGGTGCACACCTCTAATCCTAGCAACTCAAGAGGCTGAGACAGGAGGATCATAGTTTGAGGCCAGAGGCAGACTGCATAACTTAGAGAGCCCCTGTCTTAAAATAAAAAAAAATGAAAATAGGCTATAGGTGAAGCCTGCCGTTAGAGCATGCAAAG
>VMDO01012467.1:26529-62186 GCA_007922755.1 Pedetes capensis | reverse complement strand
ATGTGATTTATTTTAGGTATCTTCAGAAAGTCTCTGTAGTTTTTCATTCTGTCAAAAAACTGAAACTAGGCAAGAAATATAAGTCTACTGGTTCTGTGTGGTTAACAAAAATAAGTCTGAAGGGTAGAATGAAACAGAAGGCCTCAGAGCTAAATAAAACATATTTAAAAGTCTTGTCCAAAGTAGGATGTCAGTGGGATTTCAAGTAGTGTACAACATGGAAGTTCATAGACAAAACCTTCATAATAAGATTTTATATTCAGAAAACGGTTCTCTGCATAATCTATCCCCAAGATGGCACAAAAAATAAAAATAATTAGTTGCTAATTTCATAGGTCCCAATATACTATTGGTAGCTAAATGAATACTTAAACATTGGCTATGGAAAATAAAGATGATCATGGCTGTTATCCACAGAAATCTCACCACCTTTATTCAGTGAGTTGTCTTAGTTGTTTATTTTAAAACCTGATCTACCACCAAGGAATTAAAATTGACAATTTAAAATTATATTCATGGTGGTTTTTTTTTTTTTTCTGTCCTGAGCTTAACTTCTGCTTAAGTGTTATAATGCATCTAAAAGAGAAAAAAAGAGAAGAAAAAAAGGCACAGATTTGGGACAATCAAATAACCATCATCTGAAGCCATTGAACATGCATTTATAGGTAGAGAAATTACACTCCAGGGACCTCTATTTGCTGATGTGGCACTACTCAAAATGAGAAGGAATAACTGTAAACATCCATTAATAACTGGAATGTGGAATGTACATGATATGAATCTAGGAAAATTGGAAATCATCCAAGGGGAAATGGAGCACATAAACACCAACATTCTAGGCATCAGTGACCTAAAATAAAATGATATCGGCCATTTTGAATGAGATAATCATATGGTCTACTATGCTGGGAATGACACCTTACATAAACAGGGTTACATTCATCATCAATAAAGAGATCTCAAGATTTGTTCTGAAGTACAATGCTGTCAATGATAGAATAATATCAATACCAAAAAGGAAAGCCAGTTAATATGACTATTATTCAAATTTATGCACCAACCACAAAGGCTACATATGAAGAAAGGAAAGATTTTTACCAGCTTCTGCAATTTGCAATAGATCAAGCATATACTCAGGATGCACTGATAATTATTGGTGACTGGAATGCAAATGAAGGAGAAAAAGAAGGTGGCTCAGTAGCTGGAAAGTATGGCTTTGGTGACAGAAATGATGCTAGAGATCACATGATAGAATGTTGTCAGACCAAGATATTTTCATTGCAAATACATTTTTTCACCATCATAAATGGCAACTGTGCATACAGAATTCACCAGTTGGAACATACAGAAACCAAATCAATTACACTTGTGGAAAGAGAAGATGGGAAAGCTCCATATCAAATGTCAGAGCCAGACAAGGTGCTGATTATGGATCAGACCATCAACTGCTCATATGTAGGTTCAAACTGAAACTGAAGAAAATTAGAACAAATGTGCAAGAGCCAAGGTATGACCCTGTGTGTATCCATCTGAGTTCACTACCTCAAGAAGTTTGATGCATTAGACACTAATGATCCCAAAGACCACTTGAATTGTGGCATGATACCAAAGATATCATTCACAAGGAGAGCAAAACATTATTAAAAAGACAGGAGAAAAAGAAAAGACCAAATTATGTTCCAAAAGAGATCTGAATCTTGCGCTTGAACACCTAGCAGCTAAAGCAAAAAGAAGACATGATGAAGTTAAGGCAGTAAAAATAAGATTTCAAAGGGCAGCATAAGAAGACAAAAGCAAATATAATGACATGTGCAAAGAGCTGGAGACAAAAAAAAAAAAAAAAGGAAAGAATGCATTCTGTTTTTCTAAAGCTTAAAGAATGGAATAAAAATTTCAAGTCTCAAATGGAAATAGTGAAGAATTCTATGCAGAAAATATTAAACAATTCAGGAAACAACAAATGAGGTGGAAGGAATACACAGAGACATTATACTAAAAAGAGCTTGCATATGATCAGGAATGAATGGTACTGAAAGATAAAGTGAAAGCTGCCTTAAGGGAATTGGAAAAATACAAGACTCCAGGAAATGATGGAATACCAACAGAGATGTTTTAACAAACACATACAGCACCAAAAGTGCTCACTTGTCTATGCCAAGAGATTTGGAAAAAGCTACCTGGCCAACTGACTGGAAGAGATCCATATTTGTGCCTATTTCCAAGAAAGGAGATCCAACTAAACATGCAAATTATTGAACAATATTATTAATATCTCATGTAAGTAAAAGTTGCTTAAGATCATTCAAAAACAACTGCAGCAGTACATAGACAGGGAACTGCCAGAAAACCAAGTGAGATTCAGAAGATAGCGTGGAACCAGGGACATCATAGTTAATGTCAGATGGATATTAACCAAACCAGAGAATACCAGAAAGATGTCCACCTATGTTTTACAACTATGCAAAGGCACTTCACTGTGTGGTACATAACAAATTATAAATAATATTGCATAGAATGGGAATACCAGAGCACTTAATTTTACTTGTGTGGAATTTGTACATAGACCAGCAGGCACTCACTGGAACAGAACAAGGAATCACTGCCTGGTTTAAAGTTGAGAAAGGTGCGTGCCAGGGCTGTACCCTCTTACAATGTGTCTTTAATCTCTATGTTGAGCAAATAATCTGTGACTGGACTTTATGAAGAAAAATGTGGCATCATAATTGGAGGAAGACTCTTTAACAATCTGTATTATATAGATGACAAAACTCTGCTGCTGAAAGTGAAGAGGATTTAAAACATTCCCTGATGAAGGTCAAAGAACATAGCCTTCAACGTGAATTGTGCCCTCACCGTGAACAACAACAACCACCAAAAAATCCTTACAATTTGATCAGTATGCAGCTTCATTATAAATTGAGAAAAGATTGACATGTCCACAATTTTGCTCTACTTGGTTCTATGATCAACACCCACAGAAGTGGTAGACAAGAAATGAAAGGACTCATTGCATTGGGAAAAGCTGTTGCAAAAGACCTCATTAAAGTGTTGAAAAATAAAGATAGTCACATTGAAGATGAAGGTGTGCCTGACTCATGCCATGGTATTTTCAGTCTCATCATATAGATGTCAATGCTGGACATTGAATAAGAGAGACAGGAGAAGAATTGATGCCTTTAAATTATTGTGCTGGGGATGAATTTGAATATACCATGGACTGCCAAAAGAAACAACAGATCTATCCTAGAAGTGCAGCCAGAGTACTACTTGGAAGCAAGGATGGCTAGACTGCATTTTACTTACTTTGGACATGTCAGGATGGAGCCTTTACTGGAGAAGGACTTCATGTTTGGGATAATGGCAGGTCAATGAAAAAGTGGAAGACCCTCAACTAGATGGATTGACAAAGTGTCTGCAACAATGAGCTTAAACATGTATAAGATTGTGTGCCTGGCACAGAATCAGGGAGTGTTTCATTCTTTTGTACATAGAATCACTATGAGTCAGACTCACTGTTGACACCTAACAACAACAGTACTAAATCTAGCTCATACTCCTCCCTAGACAAAAAAAAAAGAACTAATTAGCTAAAGCCATGATAATTCAAAACTCCCTTAACATTACTGATCCTAGCACTTCTTTTCCATCTCCACATAGTAAAGTTAAACAAGTGAGGTAGACAAAGCATGTTGTTGTTGTTGTTGTTTGGTGCCATGGAGTTGGTATCCTACTCATAGCAACCCTATGTACAACAGGCAAAACACTATTGTCAGTGCTTCTCTGCTGTTCATAGGGTTTTCAATGGCAGATTGATTTTTGGGAGTGGGTTGCCAGGTCCTTCTCCCAGATAAAGCATAGTCATGTGTAAAGGTTAAACATAATCACAAAATGGATCCCTGAATAAATAATTTATCTTGTTTAGTTCAATGAAGACATAGTAGATTCTTTCTGTGGCCAATAGCCCTTATTGCTTTATTCACTAATATATTAAACATGCTTATTAAGCTTATTTATATGAATAACTAACTACACCCCCTGGACTAAACAGAAAACAATAAATCTTAATTGGTTAGGGATGGTGTCTCCTTATTTGTTATTGGATATCTGCTTTCCAGTTATATCCTTTTTTCACATCTTCCCTGTAGCTGAAAATTCATGATTAGGAATGGGCTGCATACAATTTTCACAAGAGAAGAGAATACTGAAAATGTAAAAAGTTATCAGAATCCTTATTTAAAATTTTTGCATCCACTAAAATGTATTGCCCTGCATAAAACTTGTTTGTCCTCTCCTAGCTACAGCCTTGTTAATTGTTTCTTTTATGTTTATCATCCTCCATAAGCTATTATTTTGTGTATTTAATCAGAAAGTTTGGCTCACCCTCTATATAACCCTCCTCATTTTCTCTCCTACTGAGTTTTACGTATTTTTCTTTAGTAGTGAGTTCAACAGAACCTGTTACATTGCTAAATAAAAACATAAAATTAGGGTACAAAGATTGCAAATCAATGTTGGGAATCACTTTCGGGAGTCCCTTTTCTTGTGCAAAAATACTAGAATCCTTCATAATCACCTTAACTAACAACCAGCTTCCTCTATTATTGTACATGGATAACTGCCTCCATTTTCCCATCAATAATCTATAGAAAGGGAGAAGGACCCAATAGTTCACTGCTGAAACAATTAGCCATTCAAAACCCTACAGAGTCTTCTTAAGGAAAGACATTACTAAGCCTATTTGTTGGAGCATATTTCCTAATTCCTCTTCTAGTAGTTTTAAAGTTTCCAGTTTTATGGTGAGGTATTTCATCCATTTTGAATTAACTCTCATGTAAATTGAAAGATGTGGATCCATTTTCAATTTTCTGCAAATGGAAATCCAATTTTACCAGTATCATTTATTTAAGAGGCCATCTTTTCTCCATTGGACATCGTTAGATCTTTTGTCAAAAATCAGGTGGCTGTGGTTGTGTGGTGTATCTTTGGGTCTTCAATTTTGTTCCATTGGTCTACAAGCCTAATTTTGTGCTTGTACCCAGCTGGTTTTGCCACTGTAGCCCTGTAATATACTTTGAAGACAGGTATTGTGATCCTGCCTGCACTGTTTTGGCAGCTTAAGATTATTTTGGTTATATGTGGTCTTTTGTGTTTTCATATGAATTTTCAGATCATTTTTTCTATTTCTTCAAAGACTGTCATTGGAATTTTAATGGGTATCGCATTAAATGTATAAATTGATTTTTGGTAATATAGCCATTTTTATAATAATGTTTCTCCAAATCCAGGAGCAGGAGAAGTCATTCCATCTTCTAGGATCCTTTGCAATTTCTTTCTTTAGTGTTTTAAGGATTTCCTTGTGGAGATCTTCAGAGTCTTTAGTTAGGTTGATTCTTAAATACTTAATTGTGGGGAGGCACTATTGTGAATGGGATTATTGCTTTAATTTCCTTCTCTTCCTGTTCACTTTTGATGTAAAGGAAGGCTACTGATTTTTGAATGTAAATTTTGGATCCTGCTACTTTGCTGAAGGAGTTAATTAGCTCTAAGAGTTTTCTAAAGTAATTTTTGGCATCCATTAGGTAAAGGATCATTTCACCCACAAAGAAGGATAATTGGACCTCATCTTTGCCTATCTATATCCCTTTGACTTCTCTCTCTTGCCTGATTGCTCTGGTTAGGAATGTGATCACAATATTGAATAAGAGAGGAAAGAGTAGATATCTTTGTCTGGTTCCTGATCTTAGAGGAAATGTTTTCCATTTTTCCCCATTTAATATGATATTGGCTGTATGGCACCAAAAATTGACAAGTGGGATTTTATGAAATTAAAAACCTTCTGTACAGCAAAGGAAACAATCAACAGAGTTAAGGGAAAGGCCACTGAATGGGATAAATTCTACATATTTGACAGAGGACTAATATCTAGAATATACAAAGAATTTAAGAAAGCAAAATCCAATACAGCAAATAATCTAATATATAAATGGGCAAAGAAAATGGACAGAGAGTCCTCAAATGAAGAAGTTCAAAGGGTGAAGAAACACATGAAAAATTGTTCAATATCCCTAGCCATAAGAGAAATGCAAATCAAAGCAACACTGAAATTCTATCTCACTCCAGCAAGAATGGCAAGAACAATAAAACAAATAATAACAAATGCTGGCAAGGATGTGGAGAAAAGAAAATCCTTTTACACTGCTGCTAGGACTGTAAATTAGTTCAGCCACTTTGAAAATCAATATGGAGACACCTTAAAAAACTAAGAATAGAGCCAGGTTTGGTGGTGCACACCTATAATCCCAGCAACTCCAAAGGCAGAGGCAGGAGGATTGCAAGTTTGAGACCAGAGGCAGTCTGCATAATTTAGCAAGACCCTGTCTCAAAAAGTAAAAAAAAAAAAAAAAAAAATGGGCTGAGGGTGCAGTTCAGTGGTACATCATTTACAAAGCATGAAAGCACAAGGCCCTGGGTTCAACCCCCAGTACTGGAAAAAAACCCAGAAAACTAAGAATAGAACTCTCATATGACCCAGCTATACCACTCCTGGGAATATACCCAATGGGAGATAAATCATCATACCACAGAGACACCAGCATTTCAATATTTATTGCAGCACTTTTCACAATTGCAAAGATATGGAACCAACCAAGGTGTCCATCAACAGAGGAATGGATAAAAACTCTGTGATATATATACACAATTGAATATTAATCAGCAATTTAAAAAGAATGAAATAATATCATTTGAAGCAAAGTGGATCGAACTGGAGAATATCATCTTAAGCAAAAGAATCCATGTCCAAAAAGAGAAATACCATATGTTCTCACTCATATGTGGGAGTTAAATCTGAATTAAATGAAGAAATATATATATATATAGTTGTTAGGTGCCATCGATTCGGTATCCAACTCATAACGACCCTCTGTACAACAGGGGAAACACTATTGTCAGTGCTTCTCTGCTGTTCATAGGGTTTTCAATGGCAGATTGATTTTTGGGAGGGGGTTGCCAGGTCCTTCTCCCAAGCCTACAGCTTCTGGTGTTCCCAGGCGGTCTCCCATCCAGGTACTAACCAGGCCCAACCCTGCTTAGCTTCCGAGATCTGACGGGATCAGATTCCACAGGGCTACGGCTGCAGGCCATTTATATATATATATGTGTGTGTGTGTGTGTGTATATATATATATATATATATATATATATATATATATATATATGTATGTATATATGTGTATATATATATTTTCTATATATATATATATTTTATATACATACATACATATATATATATATATATATATATATGTAATCGGGGGCTGGGATTTAGCTCAGTTGGTAGAGTGCTGTGCTGCAGTCTCTGAGATCCTGAGTTCGATTCCCAGCACCGCAAAAATGAGAGAAGGGCCTGGCAATCTACTCCCAAGGCAATCCCGAAACAGTCAGCCATTGAAAACCCTATGAGGGTCGCTATGAGTCGGATACTGACTTAAGGGCACCTAACAACAACAAAAACATATGTAATCAGCCAGGCTTGTCTAACAAGGGAAAATGAAGGCAGAGAAAAAAGGAGGGGGGAAGGGTCTAATGGTCTAATAGGAGTAGTGGAGGTTGGAAAAGGGTGCCAGGGAAGGGACAAAAAGTGGAATGATAAAGAGGAAGAGGATAATCTCAAAAGAGATGATACAACAATACATATAGATGGGTGGAAAAGGGAATATAACCCCAAAATGCATTTAATTTAATTTTTTACTATATATTAATCAAAAGGTTCTGTGAAATATGTAAATTGATAAAAGAATAACCTAAAGCAATATAATAGTTACATAATGGAAATTGCGTAAGTCTTGCTATCCTGTACTCCACCAATATTTATAAATAAGGAGGATATAGTTTTAAAGTAGAAAGATATTGGGAAAGCAGAGGAAGGATGGCTTTTAGAAAATGCTGGATAAGCAAAATCAATAGTATTTTTAGCGCTTTTAATGTATTATCTGTCTACTTTCTTAATGTAAATATTACCTTCAAAGGGGAACTAAAAGGTGCAAGATTTCCTAAACTCTCTTGAGGATCGTCTTAACAACATGTTTTGATAAATACCAGGTTAATCCCTTCAGTTTAGGATCACCTTCTTGGATAGGAAATCATATATGTCTATATTTACAGATATTCCCTAAGTCTTGCTTTCAAAAGACATTTGAATTGTATTTTAAATAAAACATATGTGCTTTGATTAAAAAAAACTATGAATAGCAGAGAAGCTCTGTTAAATATAATGTCACATTATGAACCCTCCAAGTTGGAAGGCATTCCAGAAACAACTGGGGAAGAGCTACTTCCTCAAAGTAGACTTTAATGATGAGAACAGAGTAAGCTCCCAGGACTTCCTTTTGCTGATGTGACGTGACTCAAAAATGGGCTTAAACATAAAAAGACTGTATGTATTCCATAGTATTGGGTAGTGTTTTTATCTGTTGTACATAGGGTTAGTACAAGTTGGATCTGACTCGATGGCATCTGACAATAGCAAACTATTGAAAATAAAGATGAATAAAGATTAGATTTGTGTTGTATATTTTTATTAGGTACTGTTGAGCCAAGTCCAATTCATACCTACCCTATGTACAATAGAACAAAAGAGGCACTATATTTGAAAGTGCTTCTCTGCTATCCATAAGATTTTCAATGGCTGATTGATTTGGAATTGAGCTGCCAGGTCTTTCTCCCATTTTTTTGTGCTGCTGGAGATCAAACCCAGGGCATCAGAGTGCACAGATCAAGCACTCTACCAACTGTTCTAAACCCCAATTTTGTATTATTTATGAGGCCAATAATTGCTGTTTAAAACCTTATAATAATACACTTCCACTTGAAATTTTGAAGTGAAGTATCTCTAAAGCAAAGTCACAGAAGAGTTGAACTCAAGGATATTATTTACTCAGATGTCCGTTAAGGATTAAGAACAACAGAGTCTGTCATCACTGCACTTTGGCTTTATCTAGTTAGAAGTTCAAACCTCTGTGCTTTCTTCATATAGAAACAATAACAGCAAAATAAGCTCACATTCACAATATCATCAGGGAGATCTATACACGTTGCTTTGATAATACTTATAATAGGGCAAGAGTGAAGCTACTAACTTCTGCCTAACCATCTCATTTTCTCTAATTAGTCCTATTTCTCTAAATGATTCCCCTTGTTTCTTACCTGTTTCTGAACACATGATATATCCTAGTTCTCAGCTGAATGTCAGTTAATCCCTAATAACCAAGTTAATAGTCAGAGAAGGTTTATATCTCCCTTCTGTAGTCACATGTCAAAAAAGGGAGAATAGACCTGATAATCTAGAAGGATTAAGGGATAAAACTGACATTTTTGAAAATATGACATGCCTATCACTTCTCTAAGGTTCCTCATACATGACATCTAACTCCAGTTGCACTCAGCAAGGAAGAGAAATTAAAAACACAAACTGGAAAGCACATATGTGTTAAGAAAGGATCTGTCTATTGATGTCTGAGACACAGAGGAGTTAACCTAAACACATCACAGAGCCATGCACTGGGGAGCTAGAAGAAACCTGTAAGGCTCCGTGGCCTGAGAAGAGCTCGGTCTCATTCTGCACAATTGTCTGTCATCAGCTTTTACAAAAGTCTAATTATAAATTAAACATTTGCATACTTCTCTGTATCATATAATCTTGCATATGTAACTTATTTTTCATTATGTAGAAAGTGTCACTATTATAGAAATAATGAATATAAAAATATTTTGGTTACTACTTTTAAAATATATCTCAAAGCCACACAATAATTGAATAACAAAACTGTAATAAATAAATACTCCTATGAGAATTTTGGAATCAAGAATACTACTCACAGTCAAGCTACCCATTATTTGCAAAATTAAAAGACAACAAAAGTATAAATAGGCAATGTTAAAGCTCCAAATAGAACTAGAACAAAGATTAGTCTGAATATTGAAATCTTGACTAGGTCAGAGTTTATTGCCCTAGCCTCATCTCTAAAACAAGGTGGGGCCTGTAGGATACTTCCTAGAGCAATTAATTCAAGAAAATAAGGACTTTGTTCCCCCAAATTAACACTTATTCCTAGTGCTATCATCTGTGTGATTATACATGAAACTGGGCAAACAAAACATCCTTCCTTAAATTCATCCCCCTTGTTTAAAAGGAGATGACAAAAATCTACCATAATAATTATTGACTCATTCAGTGTAAACATAGTTGAGTGCTTTATGTGCCTTTTTCTGAATGTAAAATTTTCAAATATTCATGTTCACTTCAGAAAATAGAGCACAACAAAGAAAAGCCCACCATTTGAAAACACTGTAACATTTTCCCCTAATATAGTTACAAGCCTAAACCCTGCTTTATTTACTAAACATCAGATAAGAAATGATGCCATGGAACAGAAAGTGCAAATTTCAGAACAGAAAAGTCCAGGCGTCTGAGTCACACCTCTTTTAAGGAAGTGAGCAAGTTGCTAAAACTCTGTGAGGCTTAGTTTCTTCACCGAGATAAGGAAGATAATGTTACCTACTTTACAGGCCAATTTGAATATAGAGAATATAGGTCAGGCAATACTTAATAAATAGTTCATTCACAGTCTATCCCAAAAGCCAGTGAAGTCAAGAAAGAGGAAAACCATCCATCAGTCAACAAGGAACCATGCTCATGATTTCAGTGCTTTGAAAGATGACAGGAATTAAAATTACTAGAAAAGATAGGCAATAGGCGCCAACATATAGGCATTGGAAAACATTTCTTTAATAAGACTCCAATTGCTCAGGAAATCGCAACAAGAATAGATAAATGGGATTATATGAAATTAAAAAGCTTCTGTACAGCAAAGGAAACAATCAACAGAGTCAAGGAAGTCCCAACTGAATGGGAGAAAATCTTCATATCTTGTACTTAAGACAGAGGACTAATTTCCAAAATTTATAAAGAACTCAAGAAAGCAATTCCCAAGACAACAAATAACCCAATAAACAAGTGGCCACAGGAACTGAACAAAAAGTTCTCAAATGAAGAAGTTCCTAAGGCCATGAAACACATGAAAAATGCTCAATATACCTAGCCATTAGGGAAATGCAAATCAAAACAACCCAGATTTCACCTTACTCTAGTAAGAATGGCCAAGATCAATAAAACAAGTAACAATAAATGCTGATGAGGCTATGGAGAAAAGGGAACCCTCTTACACTCCTGACAGGGTTGTAAATTGGTTTAACCACTTTGGAAATCAATATGGAGGTACCTCAGAAAACTAAGAATAGATCTGCCATATGACCCAGTTATACCACTATTGGGAATATACCCAAATGGAGATGAGTCAACATATCACAGAGACACCTGCATCTCCATATTCAATGCAGCACTTTTCACAATAACAAGGATATGGAACCAACCAAAGTGCCCATCAACAGAAGAATAGATTAAAAAAAATAGTACATATACACAATGGAATACTACTCAGCAATTTAAAAAAATGAAATAATGTCATTTGCAGCAAAATGGATGGAATTGTAGAAAATCATCTTCAGTGAATGAACACAAGCCCAAAAAAGAGAAATACCATATGTTCTCACTCATATGTGGGAGCTGAATCAAATTTAAAGGACAGAAAAAATCCTATATATAATTTGAAATGTAATAAAAAAGCTCAATTAAACTTAGCATAGAAGAGACAAATTAAGGACTAGAAAGAAGGAGGGAGGGATCTAGCAAAGGGAATTAAGAATGAGAGAAGACGGAAGGGGGAGGAGGGTCAATGAGGAGAGAGGGAGGGGGAGAGATCAACCTCAATGTAAACAGCACAACTTTATTAGTATAGTGGGAAAAAAGGGGGTAAGATAGAAAAAACCTACAAAAATAGCTAAAATTAAATAATAATAATAATAATAATAATAATAATAGCAATAATACTAAAGGCTGGCAATAATGTAAACAGACTAGGTCACTCATGTAATACTGCTGAGAATATAAAAAGTTAGATCATTATAGAAAAGAGTTTAGACTTAAATCAAAATTGGTATGCACGTATATAGATAAATATTCTCACAAAAAGACATACAAGTAGAAAGGAGATCATTTGGGGAGTGGGATAGGGGAGGGGAATCATTAGTGGGTAAGGAAAAGTTATGCAAGCAATGTATAACGAAATACATATATGGAACTATCACAATGAAATACATGTCAGAATGAAACCCATTAAGTTGTACATTAAAATTTTCCAATAAAAAATAAAAAAGATGACAGTTAGACAGGGATGTGTGTGTGTGTGTGTGTGTGTGTGTCTGTCTGTCTGTCTGTCTGTGTGTAGCATGCTTGTGCACAAGTGTGTGTACTTGTGGGCTTTGAGGTAGATTTCCTTAAGACCCTGCCAGAATGGAAGCCCCTTCTGGGACAAGGACAGAGAAAAGGAGCCTTAAGTTAAATGCCTTCTGAAGGAGCCCCTGGGGAAAGCTGTGACATGCTACTGACCACCCTGCAGTCCTTCTTGATATCTCTGTCACCAATCAAAAAGGAGCCACCTTCCATGTTAGAATATGCTGAGCTTTTTTTCCTATAAATCTGTAAGCCCTAGTCATTGCCATCCTGTACCATGGGGCTGCCAGGCCAAGGTGGCATGCTGAGATTTTGCAAGCGCCAAACTAAAAAGGTTATTTTCAGCTGGATGTGTTCAGGGAATCTAAGAAGAGTACAAGGTAATAAAATCAAGACTTTGCCAAAAAATTACTTGATTATTCCCTGCCATTAAGATAGCTCTGCTTTACTCTGCAGGACATAAAGAAGATTTAGTTGAGTAAATCCTATTATTTATTACAGCTGCCTTTTTCAACAGAAATAGTTTCCACCTACCTGCTTAGAAAAATGGGCAAATTACTAGATCATCACTTTAGTCACAGAAACATCAGTTTCCTAGCTGACTATGAACTCCCAGCAGCAGATAAAAAAGGTATAAGACAATGGAGATTTAGGAAGTGACAGAGCAAGGAATGCCTTCTTCTAACTTTCTAACATTTACCTCGAAAATCACAGAAATATGGGAAACTTTTAGATGCAGCATAGTGATCTGCAAACATAGAAGTGAAAGCTTCCAGGATATCCAAACAGAAATTTAACTCCAGACAAGGGCAAGGATTTGACCACATTCAATGGCATGTTAAATTTCCCACTTTCATGTAAAGTCATTGAAAATAACAGTAAATGAAGTATTTTCAAATAAACACAATCATCTCTTTCATTCTTATTCAATCAAGTCCCAGAAGAAGTATGATGTTTGTGTCCATTTACTTTATGAAAGTTAAATGCACTTGGAACATTGTTGATAAAGGCAAATGATACATTTTGATGCCTGAAAAAGAAAAGAGACCCAAATTTCCTGTCATCTCTAAAAGTTTACATATGTAATTTTCCCTTTCCAAAACTGTGACTGTTCCAACTCATTTTGCTATTTAAAATAAAAATAATTACTTTTTTTAGACCACACAAATATTTTGAGCATTGTTTGAAGAGTAATGGCCTTTGGTTCATATCTAACTTGATAATTCCTGCATGAACATCAATAACTGTGACACAAAGAAAAAGTAGTTCAAAAAGTATTTAAGTAACCAATTACCTTGTTTTTTTATAATCTATATTCTTTTTAATTAACGACTGTAAAAATCTACCAGGACTTTTAGTTAGCTATTACTTCAAGAATGTCAAATAGCCAATCACCTGAGGAGACAGAAAGGATACAACAAGCACTCTAATATGATCCAAGTGCAGTTGCCTTAGGATTCAAGTACAGATCCTAGTTCTGCTATCTCTGATGAGCATTTGGCTTCAAGTAGGTACTTAGTTTCATGAAACCTAGTATATACTTCTTCCCGCATTAGATCACAGGCCAGGGACAGGATATTATAGAAAATAAAAATATACAAAAGTTATTCTTCTGGATAAAAAACTATTAGGGCTGGGATTTAGCTCAGTGGGTAGAGCACTGCACTGCGATCTCTGAGGTCCCGAGTTCAATTCCCAGCAGTGCAAAAATGGGAGAAGGGCCTGGCAATCCACTCTCAAGGCAATCCTGAAACAGTCAGCCATTGAAAACCCTATGAGGGTCGGTATGAGTCGGATACCGACTTGATGGCACCTAACAACAACAACAACAACAAGCAGTTTTAAAAATGCATATTATAGAAAGTGAAATTCCCTCTGTTATCCTCTACAGATAACTGTTGTCAACAGTTTTAAATTTCTCTACCATATTATTATTATTTTACTATGGTTATTTTACTTTTTTAAACAAAATGAGATCTTGATGTTCACACTGTATGTGTTCTGAGGCAATTCTTGTTTTACTTTGTAAGGCTACATTCATAGTATGGAATTAATACATTATAAATAATATGTCGCAATTTTCCCTCCACTGAGGGCTGTTTGAGTTGGCTTGTATTTACTAACAATGATGCAATTAAAATTTGTCTATAAATTTTTCCATAATCACATCTACATTCATGGACAGACGCACACACATGTATAAACATAAGCATTTTCCTTTAGGAGAAGATTCCAGATATACCAGTGCAGGACCAAACTGTTCACATATTTCAGATTTTAATAGATTCTTTCTATCTGCCCTGAAAAAAAAACTGTACAGATTTTCAGTGCCACAGTGTGTAAAGTGTTTCTGTCTTGAAATGGTTTCTGTTTTCCTTGTGTCCCCTGAAGAAGACACTACAGTTATCAACAAATGATGTGCATGCTATGTTTGCTTAGATGAGTGCATTTAAGCCTCAATGTCAAATGAACAAATTTTTTAAACAGTTAACAAATATATAAGGCCACATGGATATGCACATGTATTAGTTACCTCAGGCTGAACAAGTTCCCAAATAGATCTATTTACATTATTTGAGGTATGAAATTCTCCATGCTTCAAAAAAATTGTGATTGTTTAGTTAAATATAATTGTGGCTTCTGTGCAGAAGAGACTAAGTCGTGAAATCCTTTGTAGCATCTTCCAGAATATATACTTGTATTTGAAATCCTCAGATGGAGGCAATATCTCTCTAACTTTTGATGGGAGTTCTCAAATATATCAAAAATAGATTTATTATGCCACTACATTTTAAAATGTATGCTTTCTCACAAAGTAATGAAGTAGTTTCTCTAGTCACAAAGTATTTTTTGAAAGCAAGTTTTCTTTTTAGAAGCTTCTTGACCCTTAAGAGGGCACGGGGTTATAAATCTTTAAGTCATTACTTTGCATTAGCTATAATTTGGGCTTTAGAGAACTGAAATGACTTGAAATTGTAATCAACAGAGTTGTCCCTCATTTTATGCAAGGACTGCTTTTGCTAAGCTGTCACTAAGACAAAAATAAAATTATATATCTATTTATATTTGAATTCTCTAGGGGAGACAGTCCACTAGATAAGAAAACTGCTCAAGACAAAGTAGAATATAGTTCACAGAATATTTGAAGTTTTCCTAGCAAATACTGTTTTTATTACTCTTATTTCTTTAGCTCTAAAATTTTCTAACAGACACATTATATAACATCATATTATTAAATTCAGATCTTGAGTTCAGTACTCACTGAAGTAATCCAGTAATGTTAAACCTGTTAGTTCATTAAGACTACTAAGGCAAGACAGAAGATTCAGAATCTCATAGCCAAAGTCACACTGAGCAAGAGAGCAAGGCATAGAAGTGTCTTAAATGGAAGTAAATATTGCAAAGGCAGAGGTCCTGAAGACTCAGAGACTCAAGACAGATAAGTGGCAGAAATGTGGCAGATAAATCGGAAAAGAACTAGCATATATTGATTTTTCAAGATATACCAAGCACTATGGCAACATCTTTTTAGACAGCTCTTATTTCTCTTAATCTCCACAACATCCTCTGACAGTCATTTATACTGTTATTTATAAAAAGAACAACTCAGGCTCAGAGGATCTACATGGCTATTCCAAGTGTTAGCTAGGGGCAAAAAGTCAAGGCTAGAGAAACAAAGATGTTCTTTGAACTACCTCACGATACAGTTTAGGGTACAGACCCAATCAAAACATTCTGTCTTAAAATAGAAAGGGAATATGTCTCCAGAGTAAGCTTCTGAAATTCTCTTTGTAAAAGTTGCTGTTGTTGTTGTTGTTGTTAGGTGAGGATAAGTTTGGTCTTACACGTTCTGTAAATAACATTCTAGAACCACATCTGTACATATTGCCTGAGTTTTTAAAAAACACAGATATTTGGACCAACCTAGATCTATTAAGGGGCTGGGATTTAGCTCAGTTGGTAGAGCGCTGCGCTGCAGTCTCTGAGGTCCCGAGTTCAATTCCCAGCACCGCAAAAATGGGAGAAGGACCTGGCAATCCACTCCCAAGTCAATCCCGAAACAGTCTGCCATTGAAAACCCTGTGAGGGTCGCTATGAGTCGGATGCCGACTTGACGGCACCTAACAACAACAAGAGATCTATTAAACCAGATCTTACAGGATTGCAATTCTAGGAATCAGAGTTTTAACAATCACCTCACATAGCTGTTAAACATGGTAATGTTTCAGAAATCATGATTTAAAGTCTAAAAGTTAATACTAAAAATATGAACCTTGACACCTAGCTTATCCAGAAACCTGGTCTTTAAAATTCAGAGGAAAGCTATTCCATTGTCCAGTTGCCCAAATATGATTGAAAATAATCATGGAATGAGAAAAATAGAATAAATTTAATCCTTAACTGACAAACTAAGAAGAAGCAGAAGAAAAAGAAATATGTATTATAAATTGAAGAACTGTCAAATAAAATATGGCAGAATTTTTCAACACTGATAAAAGAAATCTTATTACATTAGAGCAAGCTAAAAGAATGAGAAAGATAAACTATTCTACTTTAGTAGTACACATGAATTTTCAGATTTTAGAGGCAAGATTATATGGAATTAGTTAGGAGAGTATTTTCTAAAATACCCTTTCACATAGTGTCTTCAGACACATTAGAACAAGGGCTCAGGTAATTCAAATTCCACCTTCAATTTAATTACCAATGAGTCTCCCTGAATGATCCTTGTAGACACTATATAGCAAAGTCAAGTGGGACAATGGGCAAAAATAAATTAGACTAGAAAGAAAAATTTATGTAAATTTTCTTTATCAAGAAAAAGTTTAACCCCATTGTTGCAGACACAATCCATATGGTTGAGGGTCATCCTTTTTTTCATTGATCTGTGACCCTCCCAAACATGATGCCCTTCTCTAAGGATTGGTCCATCCCAACAACATGTCAAAAATACATAAGATGTAGTTAGCCATCCTTGCCTCAAAGGAGAGCTCTGGTTGCACCTCTTCTAGGACAGACCTGTTGGTTCTTTTGGTAGTCCATGGTATATTCAATATTTGTCTCCAGCACCATAATTCAAAAGCATCAATTCTTATCCTGTCTCTTTTATTCAATGTCCAGCTTTCACAACCATATGATGTGAATGAAAATACCATGCCATGAGTCAGGCACACCTTCGTCTTCAATATGACGTCTTTTCAACACTTTAAAGAGGTCTTTTCCAATAGCTTTTCCAAATGCGATGCATCTTTTGATTTCTTGACTGCTGCTTCTATGGGTGTTGACTGTAGAACGAAGTAAAGCAAACTCTTGGCCACCTCAATTTTTTCTCCATTTATCATGAAATTGCTTGCTTACCCAGCTGTAAGGATTTTTGTTTTGTTGATGTTGAGGCACAATCCATACTGAAATCTGTGTTCTTTGATATTCATCAGTAAAAGTTTCAAATTCTTTTCATTTTCAGCAAGCAAAGTTATGTCATCTACATAAGACAAGTTGTTAATGTATCTTCCTCCACTCCTGATTCCACATTCTTCTTCATAAAATCCAGCTTCTAGGATTATTTGCTCAGCATAGAGATTGGAGAGGAACAGTAACAGGATACAGCCCTGACATACACCTTTCCTGACTTTATACCAAGCAGTGTCTCTTTGTTCTGTTTGAACAACTGCCTCCTGGTCCATGTGCAGATTCCTCATGACTACAATTAGGTGTTCTGGTATTCTCATTCTTCACAATGTTACCCATAATTTGTTGTGATTGACATAGTCAAATGCTTTTGCACAGTCAATAAAACATAGATAGACATCTTTCTGGTATTCTCTGCTTTTGGCTAATACCCATCTGACATCAGCAGTGATGTCTCTAGCTGCACACCCTCTTCTGAACCCAGTTTGGTTTCCTGACAGTTCACTGTCTATATACTGTTGCAGTTGCTTTTGAATGATCTTTAGCAACTTTTACTTACATGAGATATTAATGATATTATTCAATAACTTCCATATTCATTTGGATCCCTTTCTTGCAAATAGACACAAATACAGATCTTTTCCAGTCAGTTGGTCAGGTAGCTGTTTTCCAAATCTCTTGGCATAAATGTGAGCATCTCCAGTGCTGCCTCTGTGGACACATCTCAATTGGTATTCATCAAATCCTGTAGCCTTGTGTTTCACCAAGGCCTTCAAGGCAGTTTCCACTTCTTCCTTCATTACTATTGGTTACTGATCATATGCAATCTCTTGAAATGCTTGATCATCCACCAATTCTTTTTGACATAATGACTGTGTATTCCTTCTATTTTCTTTTTATGTTTCTTGTGTTATTTAATATTTTCCCGATAGAATCCTTCACTATTGCCACTTGAGGATTGAATTTCTTCAATTCTTTCAGCTTGATAAAAACAGCACATGTTCTTCCCTTTTGGTTTTTCTATCCCCAGCTTTTTGCACGTGTCCTTATAATATTTGATTTTATCTTCTCAAGCTGCCCTTTGAAATCTTTTATTTCTTTAAATTCTTCATATTTTCCTTTTACTTTAGCTACTTCACATTCAAGGGCAAATTTCAGAGTGTCTTTTGACATGTAATTTGGTCTTTTCTTTATGTCTTTTAATAACCTTTTGCTTTCCTCATGAATGATGTCTTTGTTGTCATGCCACAAATCATCTTGTCTTTGATTAGTGTCTAATGCATCAAATTTGTTCTTGAGATGGCTTCTGAACTCAGGTGTGATTTATTCAAGGTAATACCTTGGCTCTTGTACACTTGTTCTAATTTTCTTCAGTTTCAATTTGGACTTGAGTATGAGCAGTTGATGGCCTGATCCATAGTCGGCACCTATTCTTATTCTGAGTTTTGATATTGTAGTTTTCCATCATCTCTTTCCACAAATGTAGTCAATTTGATTCATGTATGTTCCACTTGGTGAATTTCCTGTGTATTGTCACAATTCCTGTTGGTGAAAAAAACGTATTTGCAATGAAAAGATCATTGGTCTGACAAAATCCTATCATGCAATCTTCAGCATTGTTTCCATCACGAAGGCCTATTTCTAAATACTCAGTCTTCTTCTTTGTTCCCAACCTTTGCAATCTAGTCACCAGTAATTATCAGTGCATTCTGATTACATTTTCAATGAATTTCAGACTGCACAAGTTGGTAAAAATATTCCCTTTTCTTCTTTGTGGCCTTAGTGATTGGTGCATAAATTTGAATATTAGTCATATTAGCTGACCTTCCTGGTAGCTGTAAGGATATTATTCTATAGCTGACATTACTATACTTTAAGACAAATGTTGAGATGTCTATTTTTGTGATGAATACAAACCCATTTCTCTTTCAAGTATCATTCCTGCTATAGTAGACCATATGGTTATTTGATTCAAAATGACCAATACCAATCCATTTTAGCTCATTGGTGCCTAGAATGTCAATGTTTATGCACTCTATTTCACTTTTGATGATTTCTACTTTTCCTGGATTCATAGTATGTAATTCCAAATTCCAATTATTAATGGATGTTTATAGTTGTTCCTTCTCATTTTGAATCATGCTATATCAACAGTCATTTGAGTGGCTTCCAATCTGGGCGGGAGGGCTTATTTTCTGATACTATATTTAAAAGTGTTTCTCTACTATTTATAGGGTTTTCCATGGGTTATTTCTTCAGAAGTGAACTGCCATGTCCTTCCCCATAGTCTATCTTAGTCTCGGAGCTCAGCTGAAATCTGTCCACTATGGGTCACCCTACTTGTATCTGAAATACCAGTGATGTTGCTTACTACATCACAGCAACACACAAGCCCTAACAATATGGCAAACTGGTAGACAAGTGATGGATATAAGCTCCTTGTTGTTGTTGGGTGTCGTGGAGTCGGCATCCGATTCATAGCGACCCTGCGTACAACAGGGGAAACACTATTGTCAGTGCTTCTCTGCTGTTCATAGGGTTTTCAATGGCAGATTGATTTTTGGGAGTGGGTTGCCAGGTCCTTCTCCCAAGCCTGCAGCACCTGGTGTTCCTAGGCAGTCTCCCATCCAGTACTAACCAGGGCCGACACTGCTTAGCTTCTGAGATCTGACGGGATCGGATGCCATAGGGCTACAGCTCCTAGCATTATTCAAATTATTTAAATGAATCATCTAATTTATTTCTCATCATAGTCCTGTTAGATACGATTAGTATTCACATATCTTACTAATAAGACAGAAGCCCAGCAAAGATAGAAGATTTGCCCAAGTTGTAGAGACTGTACCTAGTAGAACTGGTATCTGATCCCAAGACATCTACCTTTGGGCCTCAAACATTAAACACAGTGCAATACTAACCACAACTAACTACAAATGTAAAATATATCTGGTATCCAAATCAACATAAATATCTCCAACAGGGGACACTTAATTATTTTACAAAAATAAATTCAAAGTTTATTTTTACATGAATATAGTCAATGTTTTCAATAAAGGAAATTCTACAGTACAATTTGGATTTGGTCTTGATTTTATCTAGCTCAAGTATTAGAATTTATGACTTTCATAATAAACATCAAAGGTTGTACTCATAAAGCATAATTTCTTAAAGCTTCTCAAGGGTATTTTTAAGAATGAAAGAAAAATTGAAGTAATTTTCAGATAGCCTAATTGACATGTACTTTAATTTTTAAAAAACTGGCAACATGAATATGTTTTTAATAAGATGGGATAAGTTCAAATTCAAGTTTAGTTATCAAATACTGATGTGACTTTGGCCACAACATTTCATTAGGCTGAGATTCATTATTCTAATCCTATATATTAAGGGTCTACAGCCATACCAACTTGGTGTCAGACTTAAGTTGGGTCAGACCTGGTTAGTCCTTGGATGCAAGACCTCCTGGAAATACTGGGTGCTCTAGACTTGGGAAAAGGACCCAGCAGCCCACTACCAAAATAATCAGACAAAAAACCTTATGAATAGCACAGAAGCCCTGACAATAGTGCCAGGCATGGCACAGTGTCAGATAATGTCTCATTCTGTTGCAGATAGGGTATCTATGAGTCAGACTAATTTTGAAAGCAATTAAAAATAACAACATAAGGAGGTAAAGTAATTGTTACCCCACATGCTCTTCACTGTCTGGCTATAAGAGAATCCTGTGAGTTTTTTGTTAAAACCACAAATTTTTAGGACTTACATGGAATCAAAATCTGATAACATAGATTAGCTTTCCTTTTTTCTCTCTTATTTTTAAAATTCTTTCTCTTTATTTATCATTTTTTGAGAAAGATCTCAATATGTAGCCCAGGCTGGCCTTGAACTCATCTTTGTCCCTCAGCTTCTTGAGTGCTGTGATTATAGAAGTGTACCACCACACCCAACTGGGCTCATGCTTTTAAGTAAATACTCCAGATGAACTTGTGAGCAATCAATTTTGAAAACTGTTGGAGTAGACAAACATTTTTGATACAAAATTCCCAGCTAATCAAGATAAATTACAGCACCCCCTCTCCATTTAAAAAAATAAATAATTTAATTCTACTAAAACTATAAATGATAATGTTTAATAAAACTATAATTATCACAAAATCATAAAGTAAGAAAGGAATCTAGGCTACTAGAATTTTACCTTTAGTTAAGAATACTTTTACCAGTTTTTCTACATTTGAAAGGTTATTATTCTCTATCATTATCTTTCTCCAAAAATACAAGACTCCTAAAATGATCATCAGCAAATGCCTACATAGTTACAATCTCATATAAATACTAAATACTGCTAGTATAAATTTCAGCAAATATTGCTTAAAAACCATTCTATGCAAAAAAACGTAATTTATTCTTACCTATAATTCATTCACCTCAATTAAACAGTGAACTTAAAACACTAGAGCATCATAAGGTTTCCAGGTGGTATCTTCATCAGTTACAGGGAAAACTTTCTAAGATCCTCTTTTGCCTCATAAAAGTAATTCCTTCACTATTTTTAACTCTAAAAATATTGGACAAGTTATGTTATCCAGAGATAAGGTAGTGTATAGTAAATTTCTGTATATCATATAGAAATCAAATACCTAACGAAATATCTCCATATAATTCACACTTAATGTATGTTGTTGTTGTTAGGTGCCGTCGAGTCGAGTCCCATACTCAATGTATAATTAGTGCTTAATATTTGCTCAAAGAATTCAAGTGTTTAAACTTACAACTTAACAAGAATGCAAACAACCCAATTAAAAATAATTTGAATATATAATTCTCCAAAGAAAATACACAAGCACATGAAAACATGCTCTACATTGATAATCATTAGAAAAATACAAATAAAAAACACACTATGCTACCACCTCACACCTCAAACATTACGTGGCTACTATAAAAAAATCTAAAGTGTTGGTGTGCATATAAAGAAATCACAACTCCTGTTCAGTGTTGACAAGAATGAAAAATTGTGCAGTCTCTAGGAAAATGCTATAGCAGTGCCTCAAAATACTACAAGTATAATTACCATATGATCTAGGAATTTCACTTCTGCATTTGTGCCAAAGGAATTAGAAGCACTCAAAGCAATCAAAAATACAAAAGGACTCAAAGATACGTTGGTATACCTATGTTCATGATAGCATTATTTACAATAGTCAAATGTGGAAGCAACTCTAGTGTTCTTTGACAAATGAATAAACAACATGTGGTATATGTATGAAATGGAACATTGTTCAGCCTTTAAAAGCAAGAAAAATTGGAAACATACTCCAACACAGATGAACCTTGAAGACATCATACTAAGTAAAATAAACAAGTGACAAAGGACAAGTACTGTACAATTCCACTTGTATAAGGTACTTATATAATAAAAGTCAGGATGATGATGGACAAGGCCTGTAGAATAAGAGAAAATGGAGAGTTATTATTTAATAAGTAAAGTTTCTGTTTTAAAAGATGGATGGCAAATGATAGTGAATGTAGCACAATATGAATGACCTATGATTAATAGAGATAATTATGATTTCAGACCCTGAAATTAATACTTTAAACAAGCTGTCCTACTTTTTATGATCATTGTGAATCTCTTGGACATAGAAATTATGTGTTACCTTTTTATGTCCTTAGCTGCAAAAGTAGGATCCAAAATTCACTTCCTTAAGTAAAAGTTAACTGACCTACAAAATGAACATTTTCAATCAAAGTTAGCTTTTCTCTCCCCTTAGGTTGAGGACTGAGTAAGGTTTGAATTATACAAGCTATATGACTTGAATTATAACATTCATTTTTAACAAAAAACTAAAGGAACTAAAGTCTTTGGCCCAAATGTGGATAAGACTGAAGTATATATAAAGAATATCTGCACAGAAAACAAATTATTCTTCCCAGAGAGAGGGAACAAAATAAAAGGGTCTAGAAAAGTAAGATAAGATGGTTGGACATATGTCCTATGGAGATTTTTAAAACAGAATGGAAAGCTGATGACAAGTTTGACATCTACTCCTGTAATGATTTAAATAATCTATTTTAATTTGATTTAGGATGACAGAAATGATTATATATAAAAAGTGCAGTGGAAAAAGCAGGGAAAAGTGGCTTTTCTGAAGACCACAAAGATTTAAGAAATATTTTTACTCTAAAAAGAATCAATATAACCTAAATTATAGAAATATTATTGCTGTAAGCAATGTTATGTGAAATGGAAAAACACTTAGATACAAACCAGTGCCTTAGTAATAAATATGAAATTTGAAAATTATAATTATAATTTGAATTATGTATAATTAAATCTATACTTCAAAAGAATTGAATTACAATAAAGCAATAAAACTCATTAAATGCATTTTTAAATCTCTATTTTGTTTTCCCACTTTACAATATTATGAGACACGCTTTTTCTAGTGTGTAAAGACCTGATATTTAAGTACATTCATCTTGTTTATAAATAACAAGACATCAAGGTAAAAAAGAATAAAGCCTGCGTTTGGATTTTAAAAATAGCTCTTCATGGATTAAAAAAATGTCAGGAAAATTTGAAACAGAGTCTTACAAACACACAAGGATGACCAGAGTTTGGTGTATGTTCTCTGCATCCCAAAGCCTGCTGCCTTCTGCTTAAGGAACATCATAGCCAACTCCTTGAGGAAAACAATTATCCCAATGCCTATTGAAGCTGTGAGCTGGAATTTTATCACTAAAGAATCTGGATTTTCTTCTGACTCAAAGAGAAAAATTTCTTGGAACCTGAAGTAATTAAATGGGCTGGGGTTTAGCTCAATTTGGTAGAGTGCCGGTCCTGGGCTTGATCCCCAGCACTGCAAAAACAGGAGAAGGACCTGGAAGCCCACTTCTGAAACAATCCCCAAACAATCTGTCATTGAAAACCCAATGAATAGCAGAGAATCACTCACATAGTGCTGGGCATTGCACAGTGGCATGGTTTGTTTCACTCTGTTGTACATAGGGTCTCTATGAATCTGACCCAACTTGATGGAACCTAACAACAACAACAAAGTAATTAAATAATTACACCCCAATTCTGGGTCTCCAAGCCAAGTTCTGATAGGTGTGAACAGGAAGAGATAATTGGCCAACTGACTCCAGGGCCTCAAACCCATACTCTCTCCCTTCTAGCTCTGCACCCCAGGACAGTGACCCCCCTAGGAAGCATTTGTCAGGCTTCCCTATGAGGTGGTTTCTGCTTAGGCAGGTCTCTTCAGAATGTAACAGCTAGAAGAAGGGAGAAAGGAATTTCTATCTTTTCCTTTCTCTCTACCTAGGGAAAGATACTTACTCTCTGTCTTATCTAACCTCATTTTTCACATAACACTGGACTTATTATATTATACTAATTAATTTTTAATTAGAAATTCTTATTTGTAATTTTATTTTAGGTAATAAGGTATTGAGTGGGCCTTTTTTCTATTGTCTGAGAATTTTCATTAAAGCATCAAGATTGAGGAAAAGGCAATGAGACATCCCGAAGAAAGGTACTAAAAATATTTCATACTAACTAAAAGACAGAAAAACTACTCCAATGACCACTACACTACCCAAACTATTTAAGAATAGAAACTTGAGTTGGAATTATTTGAAGGGAAATGATAGTGATTGTTTTTTAAATCAGCTTTGTAATAAGACAGAGTAAAAGTGTAGCCTCCCCATGAGAATGGCATTGGTAGGCTGCAAAAGGCAAGATTAGCATTTTGTACCGAGGCAAGAAACTCATAAAGCTCAAGAACTCATAAAGCTCAAAAAAATCATGCTTGGTGAACACAGAAGCATAGTGGGAGAGTTCTTGGAAGAATATGACTTCTGTCAAGGATTCAAGAGTTAGATATGTACTCAGACTCTGCTTCTCAGCTAGAGAAGTCAACGTGCTGGCTGGAGCATTACAATTGTCAAGTTCTCTAAACTTTCCTCACACTGATCTAGGCTTGGAAATAACCAAGCAAGTAGAATAAAGAGGTTTAGAAAAAGAGTGAAAAAACAAAACATGGCCCTTGATCCAGTATCTTAAATGTCAGTGAATTAATAAAATAAGGCCATTCGCAGCAAAATGGATGGAATTAGAAAAAATTATTTTAAGTGAATGAACACAAGCTCAGAAAGAGAAACCACCACATGTTCTCACTCATATGTGGGAGTTGAATCAAAATTATGAGAAGGAAAAATCCTATTCAAAGGTCCGATCAAAAAAAAAAAAAAGCTAAGAATGGTGTCAATATAAATAGTCTAGAAAATGCATGCAATTGTTCTGACAAGATAATAACAAAGTTCACTACAGGAAAAATTTCTATCTTAAACAGAACTGGAACCCATGGACACATAGAAAAATATTACCAAGTAAATGATAGAGAAGACTTAGATTGGGAAGGTAGGGGGGAAGCATACAAGAGGGTAAGGGGGAACCTATATGGGTAATGTACATCAAAATGCATATATGTAAATGCCACAATGAAAAGCATGTCAGAATGAATCACATTAAGGTGTACATTAAAAATGTCCAATAAAAAATAATAATAATATATAAATAAGTAAAATTTTTAAAAAGCAAAATAAATAAATAAATAAATAAATAAATAAATAAATAAAACCACCAGAAATTTTACAAATTCATGGACACTAAATAATGCACTGCTGGATTATCATTGGGTTACTGAAGAAATTAAAGTGGAAATTAAAAAATTCCTGCAATCAAATGAGTATGAAAACACATCCTACCAAAATATATGGGACACAGCAAAGGCAGTGCTAAGAAAGAAGTTCATGGCATTGCAAACCTTCATGAATAAGGTAGGGTGAGCCAAATAAATGACCTAATGACACATCTCAAGGTACTAGAAAGCCAACAAAAAGTCAATCACAAAAGGAGCACTCAGATACAAATTATGAAGATTAAGGCAGAGATATCTCAGTTACAATCTAAAAATATAATTCAAAGAATGAATGAGACTAAGAGCTGGTTCTTTGAAAAGATTAACAAAATAGATCCCCTGGCCAATCTCATCAAAAAGAAAAAGGAAAAAGCCAAAATCATGAAAATTAGAGATGAAAAAGTGATCATAACCACCGATTCCCATAAAATACAGAAAAATATCAGGTAATACTTTGAGAAGCTATATTCCCCAAAATACAAAAACACAGAATAAATGGATAAATTTATTAATACATACAATTTACCATAATTAACCCCAGAGGAAGTAAGCAAACTAAACAAACCCTTTACATATGCTGAAATAGAAAAGGTAATAAAAAGTCTCCCAACAAAGAAGAGCCCAGGACCCAATGGGTTCACAGCAGAATATTATCAAAGTTTCAAAGAAGAATTAATACTAGTTTTCCTCAAATTATTTCAAAAAGTAGAAAAGGAGAGAACACTACCAAATTCATTCTATGAAGCTACCATCATCTGGATACCTAAGCCAAGCAAGGATATGCCTAACATAGAGAATTATAGACCAATCTCTCTAATGAACATTAATGTAAAAATTATCAACAAAATTCTGGTAAACTGAATTTAGCAACATATTAAGAAGATTGTTCACCATGACCAAGTGGGATTTATTCCACAGATGCAAGGCTGGTTCAACATATGAAAATCAACTAATGGAATTCAACATATTAAGAGGCTTGCAAACAAAAATCACATGATCATCTCAATCGATGCTGAGAAGGCCTTTGATAAAGTACAACACTTTTTCATGATAAAAACCCTGGAGAAGATAAACATAAAAGGAAAATACCTTAGCATCATAAAGGCCATTTATGACAGACCTACAGCCAACATCATATTAAATGGAGAAAACTAAAGCTATTTCCTCTAAGATCTGGAATAAGCTGGAATAAGACAAGGATGTCCACTCTCTCCTACCTTACTTAACATTGTGATTGAAGTCCTAGCCAAGGCAATGAAACTAGAGAAAGAAATCAAAGGGATACAGAAAGGCAAAGAAGAGGTCAAATTATCCTTATCTATGGATGACATGATACTTTACCTAAAGAACCCCAAAATATCCTCTAGAAAACTGTTAGAGCTAATTAACTCCTTTAGCAAGGTGACAGGATACAAAATTAACATTCAAAAATCAGTTCCTTTCCTTTACACCAACAGTGAGCAAGAAGAGAAGGAAATTAAAGACAAAATCCATTTCACGATAGCCCACCAGAAACTTAAATGCCTTGGAATCAATCTAATCAAAGATAGATCTCTACAAGGAAAACTTCAAAACATTAAGGAAAGAAATCACAGGATATTAAAAGGTGGGAGGACCAACACTGCTCATGGATCAGGAGAATCAATATTATAAAAATGGCTATACTACCAAAAACAATCTATAGATTTAATGCAATTCATATGAAAATTCTAATGACAGACTTTACAGAAATGGAAAAAATTGATCAAAAACTTCATATGGAAACACAAAATACCACATATAGCTAAAACACTCTTAAGGTGCGAAACTAGTGCAGGTGGGATCAAAAATCCCTGACTTTAAACTATACTATAGAGCCGTAGTAACAAAACCAGCTTGGTACTGGTACAAAAATTGGCCTGAAGACCAGTGGAACAGAGGACCCAGAGATACACCAACACATTTATAGCCATCTGATTTTCAACAAAAAGCAAAATACATAAATTGGAGAAAGGATATCCTTTTCAACAAATGGTGCTGGGAATCTTGGATATCCACTTGCTGAAAAATGAAAACAGATCCATACCTCTCAATATGCAGGAGCATTAACTAAAAGCGGATAAAAGACTTCAACAAAAAAACAGAAATTTTAAAATTGCCAGAGGAAAAGATAAACAATATGCTCCAACATATAGGCATTAGAAAGCATTTCCTTAATAAGACTCCAATTGCTCAAGAAATTGCAACAACAATAGATAAATGGGATTGTATGAAATTAAAAAGCTTCTGTACAGCAAAGGAAACAAACAACAGAGTCAAGGAAGTCCCCACTGAATGGGAGAAAATCTTCACATCCTATACATCCAACAGACACTAATTTCCAGAATTTACAAAGAACTCAAGAAAACAATTCCCAAGACAACAAAAACCCAATACACAAGTGGGCACAGGAACTGAACAGACAGTTCTCAAATGAAGAAGCTCATAAGGCCATGAAACACATGAAAAAATGCTCAATATACCTAGCCATTAGGGAAATTCAAGTCAAAACAACTTTGAGATTCCACCTTACTCCAGTAAGAGTGGCCAAGATCATTAAAATAAATAACAACAAAAGATTGAGGAGAAAAGGGAATCTTCTTACACTGCTGATGGGGTGGTAAATTGGTTCAACCACTTTGGAAATCAATATGGAGGTACCTCAGAAAACTACAAATAGAACATCTATATGATCCAATTATACCTCTACTGGGAATATATCCAAAGGAAGATGAGTCATCATACCAGAGACACCTGCATCTCCACATTCAATGCAACACTTTTCACAATAGCAAGGACATGGAATCAAACAAAGTGCCTGTCAACAGAAGAATAGATAAAAAAATTATGGTATGTACACACAATGAAATACTGTTCAGCAATTTAAAAAATGAAATAATGTCATTTGCAGCAAAATGGATGGAATTGAATAAAATTATCTTAAGTGAATGAACACAAGCCCCAAAATAGAAATACTGTATGTTCTCGCTCATATGTGGGAGCTGAATCAAAAAGAAAGGAAAAACACTATACATAAAATGAAACAGAATAAAAAATCAATTAAACTTAATGTACAAGGGTCAATTTAAGGAGTGGAAAGAAGGGAGCAATCTAGCAAAGGGAGACGACAGGAGGGTAAGCATATCAATAAGGAGGGATGAAGTGGGAGAGATCAACAAATGTAAACACCACAACTTTATGCATATGGTGGAAAACAAGGGGAAAGATAGAAAAAAGCCTACAAGAATAGCTAAAATTTAAAAGATAATAATAGTAATAATAATAATGATAATAACAATAATAGCTAAGGCTGGCAATGATGTAAATGGACTAAATCACTCATCTAATATTGTTGAGAATGTGAAAAGGGAGATCATTATAGAAAAAAGCTTGGACTTAAATCAAAATTGGGATGCATGTATTGATAAATATTCTCACAAAAAGACATGCAAGTAGAAAGGAGACCGTTGGTGGTGGGGGATAGAGGAGGAGGGTCATGAGAGGTTAAGGGGGAAGGTATGTGAGCAATATACAATGAAATGCACATATGAAAATGTCAGAATTAAATTCATGTCATAATAAAACCCATTAAGTTGTACATTAAAAACTTCTAATAAAAAAAAGATGACTTGGAAAGGAAAATTAGTCATATATTAAAATTCATTCCATAAAAAATTAGACATTTATGGATAAGGAAGGAGGCATTAAGCACTGGGTCATTATGCTGCAAAAAACAAGTTTTAGTTACTATGTGTATAGGTAACTTCAGGAGTTTCTGAATACTCAGTTACAGAGTAGTGAAGTTGAATATTTGAAGGATATATTTTATTGGCATCCAGCATTTGACATTAACTTTCAACAATACCAAGTTAATTTTTTTCATTATTATTTTAGGTTCATTGTATCTATTATATATACAAGTTTTCCTTCATGTATGCTCCTCAATGATACTCTTTTCTGTTTCTGTACAAACTTTGTCCTTTATTAAAATGTGCTCTACTCTTGTAGTAAAAAAAAAAAAAAAAAAGTTAGTGAATCTGCATCTTTCGCTCAAAGTTCTCAATAGAAGACAAGAAACTTGTGTGGCCTCTTTCCTCCTATATCTCCAGCATTAAAGTCCCAGCTTCAGACAAGTTAGTTCTCAATAAATAAAGGATTAAATGACTGTTAAAGAAGGTTGTAAGGAAAAGTCCATACCAACAAGAAAGAAACTATACACTGAGGTGAGGTTTTCTTTATTCCCCCCGACTTTTTTTTTTTTACCGGTACCAGGAGTTGACCCAGGGTCTAATGCTCGCATGCTCCTCTTGCCTCTGCTTCCTGAGTCACTGGGATTACAGGCTTGCACCACTGCACCTGACTCCCTTTCTTTGCTATTAAACTGCTCTCCAGTCCTTATTGTTGCCTGCAGCCATACCACTGTGATGTCCAATCCCATCTGGTCTTGGAAGCTAAGTAGGGTTTGGCCTGGGTAGTACTTGGATGGGAGACCACCTGGGAACACCAGGTGCTGTAGGCTTGGGAGAAGGACCCGGCAACCCACTCCCAAAAAACAGTCAGCCTTTGAAAACCCTATAAATAGCAGAGAAGCACTAACAATACTGTTTCACCTGTTGTACATGTGGTGAGTATGAGTTGGACACAGACTTAACGGCACCTAACAAGTGCTTATTTTTATAATAAAATAGTTGACTGAAGGGTATAAATTTCAGTCAACAATAAGTTTTGTTTGAATTATCAAGGAAGTTTGAGTTTCCATCCATCACCCCACCCATCTATATGTATATGATAAATATACACACATATACCATTTGCCTGTTTTCTTTCTTTATCTTTAGCTGACTTTTTAATGAAATTACTAGACATTTTTGGTTTTACACTATCATAGCCAACTGTGCTGTAATTAAAAAGATGATTTCAAATGGTATTTACACTTAACAACATGCACCAATTTTGCCATATGTTTCCTACCCTTGTCAACTTGTTTATGTGGCATTTTATCTGCAGGCAACAGCTTTATTCCTCGTGGCTGGAATCACATACTGTGAAATTAAACAAAACGAGAGGTAGAAAGAAACTTCTCAATGAACTCACCTGTGCTCAAGGCAGCATCTTACATTGAAATTCTAGTGAGTTAATTCTAGGAAAACTATCTACCAATGAATGTTCATCAAAGTCCCCTTTGCTGAGCTCTGAAACCAAGACATCCAAACCCTGGTGGCAGCTGACCTGGGGAAGCTTCTGTATGTGTGTGTCATACGTGAGCTCATGCCACATAGGTGTATGATTTTGCCCCATGGATACCCCCTAAAATATCAACAGTAGTTACTTTTAGTTAGAAGAACTGGTAAGATAAAGAGGGAAATTTTGCTTTTATGTTTTTTTAACTTTCCTTATTGATTATATCTGTCTATCTATCTATCTCATAATCCTTAAAAGGAATATATATATTCCTTATATATTTTTTTATATTTATATATGTATAAATATATAAATATAAATATATAAAATATAAATAAGGAATATATACATATATATGTATTTTTTATATTTATATATGTATAAATATATAAATATAAATATATAAAATATAAATAAGGAATATATACATATATATGTATATGTATTTGCCTTTATGGGCCTTGTCTTGTACAGTCTTTGGAGGGATGACTCTCCATTTCAGGAACCTTACAGAGTGCAATGCCATAGCATTAACTGACTGTGTGTCTTATTGCCATAGTTTGACCCAGAGGAATGACCATTAGACATTCTCACTTAAAGGACCCTTTATTTGTAGTATAATCAATGAGATTACTTAATAATAAAAGAAAAAAAACATTGAGTATACCAATAATGTAAGATTTGGTCTCCTGAGAAACTAGTACCTCATCTCTTCTTCTGAAATGGTCAAATACAAGTTAAATATACTCCTACATTTCAAATTTCTCTCAAATTTAAATTATAGTGTAATATCTGCTTATACCAGGCAACTCTAATTTTAAGGCATAGAAACTTAATGGCTGCCTACCAAGGAAAGTTTCATTATCACATGGCAATCACTTAGAAAGCCTTACAGCCTAGAAAGAGTATAATCCCAAGACTCATAGCCTCAAAACCAATATTAATGTGACTTGGGTTCGATGACCAGGAAATGAATCCTAGTATGAATACCCTCACACAGGGTGAGTAATTTTAAAGGAGTAATTTGGGAATTTTTTGTTTGTTTGTTTTTGTGCTGTACAACTGATCTGCACCCTCAGCCCTTTTTTTTTTTTTTTTTTTTTTTTACTTTTTGAGACAGGGTCTCGCTAAGTTTTGCAGACTGCCTCTAGTCTCAAACTTGTGATGCTCCTGCCTCCACCTTCCAGCTGCTGGAATTACAGGCATGTGCCACCGTGCCTGGCTGGGAGATGATTTTTAAGGAAGCAAGGGAAACAGACTTGGGTAGAGGGAAATATCTGACTGTGATTCAGTTTCCATAAAAGCTTCAGCAAATTCTGCCAGGAGCTCTCAAACTCTTGTGGCCACTCAGAATTGTCCCAAATCTACGCAAGGTGACCAGGTCTTAATACCTCTGTATCAATAAGCCATGGAATGAGGCTGTTACATTGGGCAAGGCAGCCCCCTCTGGCTGAGAACAAATCTTGAAGAGGTACTCAGATGTGAATCACCAGAAGTTATCATCCCTTGAAATTCTGAAAGCACGGGCCTGGGTCCCAGAGGTCAATAGGGTAACATACCACAGTGCCCTCTCCATGAGATTTCAAAACTACAAGAACATTTACTGGTTTCGTATATTTTGTGTTGCTATAAAATAAGCCTGCAGCCATAGCCCTGTGGCATCCAATCCTGACAGATGTTGGAAGCTAAACAGGGTTGGCCTTGGATGGGAGACCACTTAGGAACACCATGTGCTGTAGGCTTGGGAGACGGACCTGGCAACCCACTCCCAAAAATCAATCTGCTGTTGAAAACCCTATGAACAGCAGAGAACACTGACAATAGTGTCTCGCCTGTTGTAAGTAGAGTTGCTATGAGTCGGATACTGACTCCACGGCACCCAACAACAATAACAGAATACCTAATGCTGTGAAATACATTAGGAACAAACTCTTATTTGGCTCATGATTCTGGTGGCAAGAGTGCACAAACACCATGGTTCCAGGATCCTGGTGAGGTACCCTTGGCTGCATCACAACATGGTGGAAATGAAGAAAGAAGGCCAAACACATGCAGAAGGGGCATGTGTATGTGTGAACAGGAAGCAAAAAACTGGGGAAGAGTCAAGCTCATTCTTTATAACAACTCATTCTCAGGAAACTAATCCACCCTTAGGAGACCAGCATTAACACTTTCCAAGGGCTGTGCCCCATGAGCTAACTCCCTTACACTGGATCCTACCTCTAACACTTCAACACTGACATTCTGGGAACTAAATTTCTAGCACATGAACCACTGGTGGAACAATGACATCCAAGTCATATCATGTTCCTAGTACTGATATATCTCTTTTGCATGCTTTCATCTCTCCAATTAAATTGTGTTAATTATAGTTTAAAACAGTAGTTAAAATCTCTTGGATTATGTGTTTTCAGAATACTTGGATGTAAAAGTTGAAGGTTATGTGTCTAAATGACAGTAAAGTTAATTAACCCCAAAATATCAAGAGGCAAGAGTGTCAATAACAATACAAGATTTTCCATACTGTACTCATTTAATTAGCTGATATTTAAAGTTTCAGATTAATTGAAAAATGTTGAGAACAACAATATTATTTAGCATTATTGAATCTTACAATGAGCTGTATGTGCTATATGAGTCAAGGGGCTTGCATAAGCTTTTTGCCTATCACAGAATCTTGCTATTTGGGGAAGTCATCTGTTCTCAATAATAATGGATAGTACTTAGGATAAGAATCTTGAGGATTACTAGCAAAACTCTTGTATATACAAGCAATGTGAATAGATAAAATGAAGACATTTGCATTATTTATATACATATAACATCACAAACAACATTTAGTCATTTATTTATCGAACTCCGACAGTGTATAAGGCAATATGCAGGCATCACATTAGGAATCTTTACCTTCAGTTAATCAGTGAGCTCAAAACTGAGTGGATGCATACATATATCTAGTTATATTTTTTCTGAGAACATATCTACTTCTGTATGGATATATATGTGTATATATGTGGATGTATCTAACATTTATCTATATGTCTATCTACTATAATTTTCATTAGAATCTAAAACACAACTTTGATGCAAAAAAAAAAGTTTAGAATCATCTAAAACCATGGTACTTTGGTTATGAGTCCTCTACCTCAGGAAGGATAGTACCAATGAGGCCCTCCATAGACACCCATCCCAAGAAACTAAGCACATTTGTGTATGCGTGTGAGAGCGCGCACGCGCGTGTGTGTGTGTGTGTGTGTGTGTGTGTGTGTGTGTGTGTATGAAACATCTTTGCTTAGGGTTTGTCATCTGGAATTTCAAGATACACATGCTGGCTCTATCACTGACTGCAAACATGAGTAACTCCGTAGTCTTCTTAGGCTTCAGACCCTTTATGGGAAATGAGCATCTGAGCCCTTGCTTTATGAAGTGCCGGAAACACTTTACCAGACTTGGGCATGTGCAGAGGCTGGTAAGTGCTCAGCATGGAGGACACAGACACCATTCAGTCAAGTAAGTAATTACTGCTGCTCTCAGTGTTCCTGTCCTACAGCTATCAAGACTCACATTAAGGTCTTGATGGGTTCTCAGAGGTAAGAGCAGAGTACAGAACATAAAAAGGTTGAAGAAAAGTGCCCAAGTCTTAGAGAGAAAGAGCATTAAGAACAAAATTGGAACAAATATGCTGCATATTTTTCTCAAGATAATGTCACAATAACTTCTAACTGATACAAAGTATGCCATGGATTAAAACATGTGCCATGTACTGCTGTGGAGTGAAATATAGGTTACAGTTAGAGTCAACTGGCTGTCAAAGTATATCAAGTGCTATTAAGAATCTGAAAATACAGGTTCTTTGAAGAAACATAAAAACAGAAAACAATATATTAGTACCAGATCAATAATAAATCAACCATAAGACAGATAGTAGATATAATTGAAAAGACAATGAGTTGATCCTAATAGTAACCTTTTTTTTTTTTTTTTTTTTTTTTTTTTTT